>MJUU01053054.1:13692-25217 GCA_002080025.1 Modiolus philippinarum | reverse complement strand
AGACATAATTTGTCGAAATGCGCATATGCAGAACGTAAATTCACAGTGACTTCGGTATTTAGTTATTAGATAAGTGTGACAAGCTCTTTACTGTGTCCACATTCACTTTAAATTACACTTATTCAAATTTTAGTGGTCGACATGCTGCGGTCGTATCATGCTGCGCTCGACGTAGCCCTTTATTAAATTGTGTTCCACTACTCTGGAACAAACAACATGGCTGTTGTAACAAAAATGGAACCAAAGGGTAAATAAAGTAATGTGCCTATAGTTTGATGTATATGCTTAAAACGAGCTGTTTCAGTCATACACTTCTGCTCATTGAACCCTGAATCAATAAGGTAACTGCAATTTAAAATGTGTGTGTGGACACAATACAAGAATGGACAGAATGATATAGTCCTTAAGAAATAAACAGAAGGTTTAGTCACCCACATGCCTGGAAATGCATCCCACAATCATGGATTGACTAAACTTTGTGACCAAATTTCAAGATTGTATCTTTTTCCATTGCAGAGAAAGCCTGCCAAATAATTATAGCGCAAAAAGTGTCAAACTGACTAAGTCGGTAAAAACGAAAAAGTATCCCAATAGGTTTGAAAAAGCATTCCACACTAGGTCATAACAATAAAAAAAAAAATCACAAAAGTTTTTATCAATTACCAATGCAGAGAAGCATTACTAAATACACAAGCCAAGAAATCTTTGAAGAAACTGTAATGGGAAAAAAATCAAGTGAAAACAGGAAGCAGTCATAATAATTGACGGGCTTGAAAGGAGAGACACAGTACATAACTCATGATATCAAATCATTACTACATATATATAAGTGTGGATCCAAATGTCTCGCCCATCCCTACTTGGTCACAAAATTGATGTGAAAACTAAAACTGACTGAATTAAAAAGCTTAACATGTTCGCTACACTGTGAAATAAGGGTAACTCACAAAAGCAATATAGCCGACTGTCATGTACTACTCAAGAACCTATATCTACAACTTATAGTTGCCGAGAAAATTACCTAATCACAAAAACTTAACATGCTCACTAGACCGTGAAACTGGGGTCAAAGACAAAACCCATGTAATAGACTGTCATGTACTTTTTAAGGACAACCTACATACCACGTATCATTGACCTACCACTTTTAGTAACTGAGAAACTAAACTAAGCAAATAAACTTAACATGTTCATTGAACCATGAAAATGATGTCACAGACAAAAGCCATATATACTACTCAAGTCCATTCTATACCAAATTTAAATCATTGACATACAACTCATAGTGACTGAGAAAATGATCTAATCACAAAAAATTAACATGCTCACTAGGTAATGGACAAAAGCCATATAACAGACTGTCATGTACTACTTAAGACCAACCTACATACTACCATATATCATTGACTTACTTATAGTTATTGAGAAAAAAACTAAGCACAAAAACTTAAGATGTTCATTGGACCGTGAAATTGAGGTCACATACAAAAGCTATATGGCAGACTACCATAATACTACTCAAGACCAACCTATATACCTAATATCATTGACCTACCATCTATAGTTACTAATCACAATAAAGGGCTACACTGAGCGCAGCATGTCAACCACTGAAATTTGATCAAGTGTCATTTTAAAGTGAATGTGGACATAGTTAAGAGCTTGCCACAGTAACTAGATGGACACAATAAGGAGCTTGACCTAGTAATTAGCTGGACACAATCTAGAGAACATAAAAATTAGCCATTTTGATCCCTGAAAGCTATGAAACTGTATGAGTTCAGCTAAATCTGTTGACAGCTTACAACAAGATGAATCCAAAGAAAAAATTCCAATAAAAATAATTATTGTACATATTTCCAAAAATTGCAATTTCGGCTTATTTGACCATAATTGTTCAGACACCATTGGAATAACACCAAATCTGTTGACATACTTCCACAAGCTAACAACAGGAGGAATCTAAAGAAAAAAATCCCATCAAAATCCAATCAAAAAGAAAGATTTTACATATTTTGAAAAATTGCAGTCTTGGCCCTTTTGACCCCTTATAGTTCGGAAACCATGAGAGCTACAAAAAATCTATTGGCATATGACTGAAAGCTTGTAATAAGAGGAATCTAAAGAAAACAAGATGTGTTTGTGAAACACCACATATGCCCCCAGATTCTACAGTAAAATATATAAAAATACATAATTTTACCCCTTTTTGACCTGTGACCTTGACCTTCGACCTATTTTTTTTTGCATATTGATGTTTCTCTTGACAAGACCTATACACTTGCCAAGTATTAAAAGTCTATCTTACATAGTTCAAAAATTGTTTATTACCATAAAAACACCCAATTCAACCCCTTTATTCTGAAACAGATGAAGCCCCTTTGGGCCTCTTGTTTATTGGAATTGTTTTAAATTGTTAAATCTGTTGGCATGCTACAGTTGTACAATTGAATCGGCAATAACCTAAAATAAACCCTGTTTCAATATGATAAATTATAAGGATTCTATGGTCAAATATATGAAAACAGACAATTTCACCCCTTTTTGATCTCTGTGACCTTGACTTTTGACCTGACCTAATTTTTGGGGGCATATTTATGGTCCTCTCGATTAGACCTATACACTTGCCAAATATGAGAAGTCTATCCAACATATTTCAAAAGTCATAGCCAAGGTTAAAGTTTCGGACGCACAGACAGAAACAATATGCCCCGATCCTCGATCTGGGGGCATAAATATCCCATTAAAATACTAGAAGTGGAAGCAGTCACAAACGACAGCTAATCCTCTCGCCCACTGTCAAGAAATAATAACTCTAATCTAATCTAAAGATGTATGAATGTTGAAGGTACATCCACTGAACATTAAGATCATTGATGTGTAACATGTAGTATCTCAGATATAAACATTAATGGAAACTTTAACCCAAGACAGTCAAGTGTAAAATGTAGGTCAGAGTGACCAATTATCATCTGTTATTGACAATGACGCAAACGACAACGAAGACAGCGCTTTTTTGCTGTTGTATAAAAAGTTAACATCCTAAGTTTACGCTGCCGCCGTCAAAGTCACAATCCATATGGCAGACAGTCATGTACTATACAAGAGCAATCTAAATGCAAAATATCACTGCCCTATTACTTACAATTATTGAGAAAAAGATCTAATCAGAAAATTGTAACCATGTTCATTTAAACATGAAATTGACATGTGCTGATCAAGACCAAGCTATGTACCAAATATCCCTGACATACTGAGAAAAAAAAACTTATCTTAGGCACTGGACTGTGAAATTGAGGTCAAGGTTAAAAGCCATATGGCAAACTGACATGTACAAACGAAGACTATGTATAGTAATGGAGATCTGCACTAATGTAAATCAATTAAGTGGAAAAATATGGGTCAAGGTGATATAATTTTGCCTTAATGCTGACTTACCATGTTTATTGAGTGAGATCTGAACTTAATTGTCAGTAAACTTGAATGTAACACAAATCAAGCGGAAAAATATTGGTTAAAGTGAACTAATTTTGCCTGGATACTGACTTGTCAATCAGAGATGTCAATGGCCGACATAGACAGTTAAAAAAACAATGTAAAAGAGTCTCATTATCATTAATAGACCTTGATGTAATATGGCCCAATGTGTCAGAGGAGATCTTTCAATGCCTTTCCCATAGGGCTCTATGTTCCCTGCTAGCGACATTTTTGGATGAAGTACAGACATCCAAAACACATCTTTTAAAAGTGACCACCCAAGGACTATTGTGTCCACTCCATATTTTGTTCTAACTGGCTATGTAGCTTTATAGGAAAAGATGCTTTCCCATTATGTTCAATGTTAAACAAATTCCATGCTGGTGGACAACATGGATCTGATGCAGACTTGCCAGACATATTTTTAAAGGGGATAAACCAAGGACAGTTGTGACCAAGTATAGTTTCAATTGGTCACATACTTTCAGGAGAATATCTTTAAAAGTGTTTTCCCATAGGGTTCAATGTTAAACTAAGTTCCCCGCTGGCAGCCATCTTGGATGAGATGCGGGCATGTCAGACATTTTCAATCATGACGATAAATTGTAGTCTTGACATGATAAACATCTAAAAGTTAACCTCCATCTCCAATCGTTTTGAAATATGAGGCAAAATGTATAAAATTACCAAATTTGCCAATTATAGGGCCATAACTCCTAAATTTTCTTCAAAATTTCCAGGTGGGTAGATCTCAATATGCTTTACATTTTTGTATTTCAAAATTGACCTCTTTCTGTTTTAGTTTTTTATACAAAATAAAAATTATGAAAATTTTGAAAATTTTACGGAAAAAGGGCAATAACTCCAAATCAGGTATTCAGAATTTGTCATGCTCACTTTTACTCATTAATAGATCTTTGATATCTGTAACGATATGACATGTTTTTTGAAGGGGACCATCTAAGGACATTTGTGACAAGTAGGGTTCCAAATGCCCAAGCAGTTTCAGACATGAAGATCTTTGAATACGTTTTTCCATATATGGTCCAATGTTAAACCAAGTTCCCTGCTGGTGGCCATCTTGGATGAGGTGCAGGCATGTCAGACAACTTCCATCATGAAGATTAAATGAAGCCCTTGACATGCTGCACATTTTTGTGTTCTAAACTTAACCTCTATTTCAAACTGTTTTTGAAATACAGGATAAAATGTTTAAAATTATGAAAATTTGAACAATAAAGGGCCATTACTCCTATATGGGTATTCATATTTTCTTCAAAATTTTCAGGTTGATAGACTTTTTTTGCAATTTAAAGTTGATCTATCTATTATAGTTTTTTGACAAAAAAGATAAAATATTAAAAATTTTTAAATTTTGCAGAAAAGGGGGAATAACTCCAAAACAGGTAATCAGATTTTCTTAAAATTTGCAAGGCGGGTAGATCTTGTCATGCTCATCACTTTTATCCCGTCAGAATTTTTTATATCTGTAACCGTTTCTGAGTTATTTGCCCAAAACAGCAATTTACCCCTATGTGCTATTTTTAGCAACAGCAGCAATGTTGTTTGATCCTTGGTTTAATTGAACACAATTTCTAATCTAGATACCCTGGTGATGATTCAGGCCAAGTTTGGTTAAAATTGGCTCAATGGTCTGAGAAAGGAAGAAGATTTTTCAAAAAGTTTACGACGGATGGACGGACGGAAGACACCAATGGATGTCAAGTGATAGCAATTGTTCAAATGACCCTTTGGGTCAGGTGACCTAAAGAGCAAATGCATGCAAAGTTTGATGACCCTAGACATAATCATAGACCATACTGCCAGGGGTATTCCAATATTTTCTTTTGTTGAGATGGTCTAGAAATTACACATTGCTGCGTTGGGCCATGTCAGCTATTAAAACAAATAAATAAGCTCATTTGTTTAATTCTTCAATTTTTATTATGAATTTTATATCTCCATGTATATGAAAAATGTGTAAAAGTGATAACATTAATTTGAAAAAATCAACCTTTTGCAGCAGCAGTATCTCAATCTTAACAAAGTATTTCATCACAAATATCAATTACACACAGTTTTATAAGTATACAAGAAAAGTTTAAAGAATATAAATATAAGCAAAAAAAATATCATAATACATATTTTGTTGTGTCCAGTATCTAAAAGAATAATGCAGATCATCATGACTAATTAAGTTCAGCCATTGTAGTTTGCATGTTCCTCCTGTATTTCGGCAATTCAAAACAAAATTTTTGGAATTTTTCAGCAAAATTTGATATTGCCTCTTTGAGTCTGCTCACAATAGACACTGATTAACCAGCACCTTTTTAAGAGGTGTCTGTGGTGACCAGTGTGGATTTATTGACAGACTTGAGAGTAAGCCATAAAAATATGAATTCCAAATCCAGCTCAACACCCTGCTGGGTTTCCAATGTCACAAACTTTAAAAAGATGTTAATCGTCACTATTGGCATTCAGAATATTTTACGAAAGGATATGGAGTAAATGTACATGAGACCATAACACATATGTTAACTCCAACTGCAATAATTTTAAATGAGCTGTATGGCCATTTCGGAAATTAATTCCTCATCATCAGCACTAGAACCAAAACATAGGAAATCCATAATTTCAAAAAATGTTTTAAAATGCATAAAACCAAACGAAATCTGAATAATCACTAATATCAAACATAGCTAAGGACAAAACTACGATGGAGGGAGTTAAACCTTAGGTTTTAGAATTTACATAAATTCAGATAATAGTAATTGAACATAGTGTACACATGAGATATTATCTCATGTACAAGTACACCATATCTGAGAAAAATAAACAGCATACATCTTTAACACGGGGAATTGTTTTACCAACTATTCATTTCTACCTTTTCATGCATATATAGTTAAACCTGTCTAAACTGAATCCCTGTGGGACTGAAAAATTTATTTGGTTTAGACAGGTGTTTGGTTTACACAGGTTCAGAATATATATAAATTGATACAAATGGTCTTCACATCATGTTTGGTTTAGACAGGGTTTCGGTTTAGTCAGGATTCGGTTTAGACAAGTTTCACTGTATCATCAATATCTATAAACATCTACAACAGCTGATAATAAATATACTCATGTGATGTTTTATGACATTAAATTATCCAGGAATACAATATCTTTAACAATAAATACTATTTTTAACCAAAAATAAGAAAATTTTGTAAAAATAAAGTAACATTAGTAATAATAATTCTAATTTGATCTAAATCATATCTTTGAAAATGTATAAAAACATACACATATATACATATACTAATAAATTTATCATATTTTTTTCCATGATTATCATGTTAATTCATGCTCTATGGTTAAAACCACATATTTATACAGTATAAAACTCATAATGCATATAATAATGATAATGCTGCTGGGTAAAAATTTATCTACAAAAGTCTTCACTAAATAAAGTGACAAAATGTAGAGTCAACTGACTTCATTGCTTCAGAGTTCTGTTAATGATTGTTAATCTTCAAAATTAAACCATTCAAAATTTATTATAAAACAAAAAACAAAACACATAACATAAAACAAATGAAAGTTGCATGATTAACAAGAGCTGTTGCCAAATGGCAGCCAGTTATACCCCCACTCATTAAACACTGAATCAATATGGAAAGTGCAAATTTAAGTGTGTGGGGATACAATACAGGTGTGGACACAGTACTTGAAAACGGGAGACGCAGTACAACTCATCATACCAAAGCTTCAGACTAAATATCAAATCATTACTACATACACAAAATGAGAAATCCTGGACGGACAAACGGCCAAGGGTAAAACAGTATATCTCGGAGCAGGGGTAAAATAAACATTATAAAAAAACAAAATATCAAGAACACCTCTATCCAAAATAATGATACATAATAGATAAAATTATTAATTGAACACCTCTATAAAAAAATAGGATATATAACACAAAAAATGTCAATGAACACCTCTAACCAAAATAATGATAAGTTTTTTTGCACTACTTTGTGGGGGTTGTGCTTTTCTTATGCCATAAAGATTTTTGCATTATCTCATTTTTCGGAAAAATCTAATTGAAAAACAGGCTACATCAAAGTTTAGAATTTGTCGGGACATAATAAAATGTCATATTGACTCCTTCATGACTTAAACAAACATATTAAACAAGGGGTTTAGAGCCATGTAAGAATAATTACATTTCATGAATATTCATTTGAATTCCGTCAGTTTGATAGGTGAACATCTATCACGTGACATATCAATGTGAAGTTGCAATTCCCATGAAACACATTTGACCACATGTTCACGTGACGGATGAATTTGTAAAAATAGAATCCCAATGTACATGATGTACTTTTAAGTAAATAAAGTTGTTTTTTATATTTCGAGTTTAAAATGTAATTATAAGAATTGAATGCATTATTTTGAAGTTTCATAGGGACTATGAAAGGGTTGACCAGGCGCACATTTTCAACATGAAGCGCTACCGCGCTTCATTAAAAATGTACCTTGGTCAACCCTTTCATATCCCAATGAAACTTCAAAATAATGCATTCAATTCTTAATTAAATACAAACATAATGAGAAACATGGGTCGGTTTTCTCCCTCAGGGCCTGTACCAAGTTAGTTATAAATGGTCAAATAACTTAATGCCGAAGTTACTGTGAATTCAATTTCTGCATATGCGCATTTCGACAACAAATCTAAATGTTTGGAAGACCATAAACTCAAAGATGTTAAAAAACTGATAGAGAACAAATAACCGACATGATCTAATTGTAAAGCCAAAATTAGCTAAGGACAGAGATACAGATAATTTTAATTTCAATATTAAAAGGACCTATTATATTTGGTAAAGGGAGATAATTGACCAATGTTTCTCATAATCATGATTTTTAACAGTGGACCAACCAGCCACAATTTTCATAGAAGACCAGTCAAAGATCAGTCTCACTAAGTTTTGTTTAAATATGGTATAGTTTTCAAATGAGAAATATTTAAATCTCTTTTATTCTCCAATGTCTGACATATTCTCCTGGTGGCCATATTTGACCATATCCAAAGTTTATCATGTTCTCCTGGTGGCCATATTTGATAAGGAACAAACATAAAAACAGTTTTCTTTTAAAAGGGGACCATATTAAGACTATTGTAACCAATTTTGATTCTAATTAGTCTAGTGGTTTCAAAGGAAAACTTTGAATGAATTTCAAAAAGGGTCTTTGGTAAAACTAGATTTCCAGCTGGCAGCTATCTGGGCATGGTACATGGATGATGACCAGTTTTGTTAAAAGGGACCATGCCATCTAAGGATCATTGCAACCAATTTGGTTCCAAATGACGAAGAAGTTTCAGATATGACCTTTAAATGCATTTTCCCCATAAAGTCCAATGTTAAATTGCATTTCGTCCAAGTGCCAATCTGGAATGAAGTGTAATGATTACCATTTTTCAAATGGATAATTAAAGAGCTATTTTGCTTAAAATTTTTCCTGTGGTTTCAGAGAAGCAGATTTTTGGAGAAAGATTTATTAGGCCATGTAAAATTAATTATCTGGTTCTCAGATAATGACTTTCAAAAAAATGGTGAGGGAGGGAGGGTATTTAATTTATGTATTTATTTTGTATGCTCATCCATACTCCATCGTTAACTTTTCAGATTTTATGAATAAATATTAAAATNAAAAAGGTAGGTAAAAGACAAAATAATAAAAATTAAACAAAAAGTACAAGTATACTTCAATTTAAAGCTATGGAATACATATACTTGTTAGTTCCTTGTGAAAGACATTAATCTTTTAATACATATCAAAATATATACAAATAAAATGACTGCTATATACAATAATATACAACTAATATGTCAAAATTATATCTCTTTTTACTCTTAAAATCTATCAAATCACATTTAATAACAATTCAGTGGGAGTAATAAAGCAAATATAAGCTTCTTGGGATAATTATTTTGAATTGAATAAAGGAGATAACTGTTTTATTCCAAATATTTGTCAATCAAGTTTTATTGTTCTTTTTAGAATATACAGATTTAATTTTTGTCAAACAAATAACTCAAGAAACTTAGCCTAAATATCTTCACTTTACATTCTTCAAATTAAAATCAAAAATCATTTTTAACTGACAAAAGTACACTATTCTCTTTTGCAATGAATTCTAATTATAACAAAATGCATCTTTTCTCTTAATTTAATCCATGTTTTGACTTCTTTCTTTGAATTGCACAAATCAGGATGTAGCATGATTTATTATTAAAATTCTATGACTTAGAATCAAAAGTATAAATATCCAATGTTTCAATAATTTTAATCATCAAAATCCATCAGATACGAGTTTAAACTGACATAACTCATTTGTAAAAAGAAAATGATACATCAGGAACTGTCATTTTTCAGATGGCTATCATCAATGTATCATTTTCTTTTTGATCTGGCATAATGTGACCTTACTACATCCTTAAAAAAATACATCATCAATAGTTATCTGTTCTTGGTTCTGTTCAGAATGGTGTAAAATGCAATTGGTACTAATACTACTATAAACACTATACCACCACCCAGGATATACATGGGAGGTTTCAGAATATATGATTTCTGTTCACATATTTTATCAAGGTCAGGAATGTTTGATTTGCCACCATTTTTCATCATGCCATACTGGGCACATATTGTGTTTAATGATTTTTCAGTAATTGGAGGGTTCATGCCAAAGTGTAACAGCATTGCCAGTAGTAAAACTTGTATGGTAATCAGTATTATCATATTACTCAACGGTAAGTCTCCACTTGTTGAGGGTGGTGTCGGTGGTATAGGTGATGCAGCTCCTGGCTTGTTTGTCGGGTCTGTTGGTTGTGTTGAATCTCCAGCGGAATTGTAAGGGTTAGCATCAGGATTTACTACTTCCAAAGATCCACTAAATACCTGAATAAAATTTCTGAAATTAGTATGAAATGCATACAAATAAAATAAATTATATCAATGGATTTCCATGATTGAAACTTTATCCAATGTACTACTAAAGTTTAGTAAAAAGAAATAGGTCACCAAACTCTTTTTTTCCAGCAGATGTTTTAAAAAAATAGTCAGACTTTGACCTTTCAATATAGATTATAAGTGATGAAAACAATATTTTAAGCTTTTTATACCAATAAAATGATAGATTTTGATGAAAAAGATTGTTGAAGTAATAATTTTTTTTTTTTGAGAAATCATAAAAAAATAATATTTTTGTAAAAGCATTAAAAATTTCCCTTACATGGACAGTAATATTCCAGCTTCTCCTGCTTACAGAGTGTATGTTTCACAGTTCATGTGTACATGAGAGCTAGCGCAAATTATACAGACTTTCTCATTAGACATGTAGTTATCTCCATAATCAAGGCTTAAAAAAAATCCATCTCATAGGATCATTAAAAAAGTTCTTTATGATATCAGTACCTTGTGGAAAAATTTGAAGTTTCGGACTGAACTCTGATTCAAGATTCTTTTTTTTTACTTAATACTGGGATGATAATTTCTTTTAACTGGTAATCAAATGTTTTTCGATTACAATCGTTTATTTCTTGCACAAACACACTAAGATGTTGTGAATTTCATGACTACATAATATTAATCTATTTATATTGTTAAAACTGCGTTAATTAGTCTATGAAAAGAATTGTTACCTTGACTGGATCAGTTAACATCTCATCTTTTTAAGTGACGACACATGATTGAGTTTTTCACGGGATATCTGCGCACAGGTGTAGGGCGAGTTGGGGAAGGTATTTTATAGGCAAATTAAAAGTTTTCTAAATGTTATTATTAATATTGATGTAATGTAATAGTAAATTGGAGTAATGTGATTATAAATTATCTAAATTGAAAATTGTGTGATTGTTAAATTTGTTCAAACGTGTGCCTCTCATTTTTTCCCTGGCAATGAGAGTTTGTATATACAGGGGCCCTAGGTATGCTTATCCCTGGGCTACCTAGGGTTCAATGTAACAGGATGTTGTTGAATAAATAATGTA
>MJUU01053051.1:9711-30954 GCA_002080025.1 Modiolus philippinarum | reverse complement strand
TGATAAGATATGCAGACGTTAGACTAAGGCTAGAGGTGCGTTATGCACGCAATGTGTGCGATATGTAGTAGTTTCTCGAAAGTTGTTTTAAACGTGTAGAGATCGCAAACCGGGCGTCCTTCAACGTATTAGCCGATGTTTTATTATAAAAATAATGGTTAAAGAGCAAGACAAAATTCCAAAGTAATGTAAATAGCTGATTTATTTCAGTATCATACTGACATATTGTTTTGAAATTTTTTTTTTATTTTTGAGGGACCTATCCTCCTGCAAATCTGTCGTATTTTTCAGTGCCATTTTTATCCATTTCTACATTTACAAATGACATTGAGATGAAGAATTTCAAGCTGATCTTCCAAAGATCGTGAAAGTCAAGTACGCTAGTAATTAAATCGCCTTTGTAACGTTGTCATACTGTTACACGTTTTGTGAGCGTTGCGTACAAGTTATGGATAAGCTTTCTGTGCGTTGTAGGCCGTTAGCCTGAGCCGTTAGCCTGAAAAAAAAAGAATTTCTTCAATTTCTTTGGCGTGTGCCAACTTTCTTATAAAAATTCGCGAACGTCGGCACACGTTGGCTAGAACGTTATAGTATGACAGCGCCTTTAGAACTCAGATATTGTCAATTTTAGTCCCTATATGCAAAGTGAAAATATAGTGGCTTTGTTCATTTAAGCACGTTATTGACTATGCCAGCAGCTGATTGGTTAATTAGTATACTAGTAGTCTAAATTCTTAGGGCTTTTAAGGTTTTGGCACCTATCAATACAAAGTTCGAAGTAATAAATATATGGATATCGTTAACTATTTCTTAAGAAACTGTTTAATTATTGGTCAAAATTGCCCTTTTGCTAAAATGAATTGTTTAATCTTTCTCTCAACTTAACTGGTAGAATCAACTAACGAGAGGGACAAGGACAATTTTGTTCAGTCTATTTCTTTAGCTAAGGTGAGTTGTATTATCGCCTTTCCCTACAGTTATCGTTGCCTACAGATTCTTCCGCAAAAGACGTATTCGGTTCAACCCGACATATCAAGAATTTGACCTGGAGTTATCATGGAATTCTTCCAATGTTTGACAAGCAATATCCGTTTTATCCGTTTCTCAAGAAATAAAGTAAAATTCTGGTTTTCAATTTTGTATTCAAATTTACCCTTACCAATACAAAAATATACAAACAATACGTCAGAAAACTATGGAAGCGAGGTCCCTGATAACTTCTGCAGAGCCACCTTTATTTTTACGATAATTCCAATTGCAATTTGGAATTATAAGAAATAAAAGTAATTTTGGAGGAGTTTATGGACGTGTTAATGTGGCCAGTTACTCAGAAACTTTACATAATGTCGGGGTATAAAAATGTATTAACACGGGCATTCATTCAAAAACTTAACATAATAATGTTTACTTTATGACGTCATAAAAGTGTCAAGGAACGTGAAAAACTTCAAGCAATGGAGAGGTTCTACAAAAAAAAAAACAAAACAAAACAAAACAAAACTAAACTAAACAAAACAAAAAAAAAGAAAGACTTTATTTCGAGTTGCTATTATAATTCGATCAACATTAAATAACATTGGTTGACTAAACTATTGTGCGGTAATAAAAATGTAAAAATGTAACATATAAATATCTAATGGACAGAAAACAAGATTCAAATACTTGTACCTTCTTTGAGCTTTTAGACCTTTATTTAGTTGCAAGGACTGTTACAGGATTAAAAACTAATAAAATGAAAAGAAGATTTTTGGATAATTGTTTTTCAAAATTTTTGTATGGAGGGTTTTAAATAAAACATTGAGGGAACTTTCTCTGTTCATAGATTTATTCTAGACAGCAAATATTATTTCACAATATTCATCTCGCTTTTCTTATTAGCAAGTCGAAACTCGTGATATCATGTTTTTCAAATCTCCAAGACGAATACAAGTTTTCTGTAGTTAATGGACACATTTTAAAGATATGTACCGTACCATAAGATCAGCAATATACAATTACTTTCTTTTCTTCCAGGATCTATAGTGACATACAATAACTTTGCTAAATGGGAAGGTAAAAATCACAAAAATGGATTCTTATTTGCTAATGGAAATTCGGAAGACTGTGCCCTGTTGAGACTAGATACTAGTGGTCAGTGGTTTGATTATCCATGTTCTCCACCGATTGGGATTGGATATAAATTTCCATACATATGCGAATTCGGTAAGTTTTTTAAAATTTGTACGAAAAGTCTAATGACAAATTATTTTGGGTCAAATGTCACAATCCACCAAAGAACTCCTCAACAAAAACTCATATAAAAAAAATGCATTAAGGTGTCTGCAGGGTGTTAATTTCCTATTATAAATTTTTTGTGAATTTTTCTCTGTAGAAGCATAATTGCATTATTGTTCAAAATATAAATTAAAATGTGGGGTCATCATGACTTTAAGTGCAAAAACTGAAATTGAAAATTTAAAGGTTTTACAAGAAATAATAGGGAAAATGACTCTACGAGGGGATAACTTAAAAATCTATTATATATTTGTTCATACTTTGCACGTGTTTTGAAACTTTTATATCGTTTAATTACACACACACACACACACACAAAATAGGGTCACCGTTGAAAAAACAGAGATACATTGTAAAAAAGTAAATTTCTCTAGTGATATCTATATGAAATTCTTTTATCAAATTATCTCCCTTGCCTAATTTCTCTGCTCTGTAAATCCAGTAACAGATTTAAAGCACATGCGTTTAAGTTCACAAATTTGCACTAAGAATATTGTAAAAGTAATAAAGAATAGAAGTTTGAAATACTTTGGAGTTTTTCTTCCATTTTAAAGAATTATTTTGTTAAATGTCTGAATGCATGAAACAAAATTAACAAGTATAAGCCAAAAATGGCGGAATAATACCATAGACTAACATCAGGTGAAATGTGAGATTACAAAATCTCAGGCACACGAGGGTAGTATTATGAAAATATGCAATACTGGTATTACCGGTATTGTGCCCCATACAATACTGGTACAACTAGTATTGTATATAGCACAATACCGGGAAAACTAGTATTGTTTACAATACAATACTGGTAGACTAGTATTGTAAAAAAATACAATACTGGTATTTCCAGTATTGTAAAAAATACAATACTGGTAAAACTAGTATTGTAAAAAAGCACAATACTGGCACAACTAGTATTGTAAACAAGACAATACTGGTAAAACTAGTATTGTAAAAAACACAATACAGGACAGGTATAACTAGTATTTTAAACAATACAATACTAGTAATTCCAGTATTGTTGCATACAATACTGGTATAAAATTTTCTACCAGTATTGCACAATACTGGTAGTACTAGTATTGTGTTCATATTCTTCACTTTATCCCTTTTCTCTCTAAAATTAACACTGAAATATCCATATTAGTCCGTTTATTCATTGAATGAGGTCTTTTTCTGCATGGTCAAAGTCTGGATTAAACACCAAACATATTTTTAGAACAATTTGTTTTCACATATTCCAAAAAAAACATTACCTCAGATGATATAGCAATTTTATTTGGTAAATGAGTGTAATAACAAAAATACCAAACAGAATTGTCAAGAGTCGAAATCCAAAGGGAAAAGAGCATAGCAGGTGTAAACCACTGGAAAATGGTCAACAGCAGGTCATGCAATGTTTCTTTTAAATTAAATTGCCAGCTAGCTAAATGTGCCTTGTCTGTTGATATTTGGGAAGATGAATGAGATATTAGTAAATGCAAAATTCATTCCTAAAATGACACACATCGAATATGACTTTTCACCACACAGTGTAATTGTTGGCACGCACAGAATAGCCTCATGTATTGTCTCAATGGTTTTGTAATTATTGAACCTGCTTTGTGTATTAATCGGAAAAAAGGCAAAATTGTCAGTCTCAATTGCATAAAACAACGGACTAAACGCACAAATATCGGACAAAAAGCAAAATTGTCGGACAAAAAGCGAAACGGACAAAAAGCGACGGACTAAACGCAAAAAATTCGGACATAAAGCAAAATTTTCGGACAAAAAGCGACGGACTAAACGCAAGAAAATCGGACAAAAAGCAAAATTTTCGGACGAAAGGCAAAATCGGACAAAAAGCGACGGACAAATAGCAAATCGGACAAAAAGCGTCGGACTAAACGCAAAAGTTTCGGACGAAAAGCAAAATGTTCGGACGAAAGCAAAATCGGACAAAAAGCAAATTTCGGACAAAAAGCACTGTATCACGCGTTTTACCAAAGAAAAATCACACTAATACGACCCGAAGCCTTTGGTTAATTAAAGTGATCAATGATTTTGAGAGAAATCGAAAGTATGAATCTCTTGTTTTGTTTCAAAATTAATATTTTTTTTAATTCAAACTTGGTTATTATCCATGAATATTTCTGCAGTTTAATTCTATTTTACAGCAGTCATTACTACGCAAAATGTCACCATACCTACAACTACCAATGCGCCGTCAAGAACAACTGTACCAAACCTTACACACCAGGCAACAACCTGTATAGATAGTACATTTGTTTCATGTGGTGCTCCAAATGTTTGCTTAACTAATTTTAAACAGTTTTGTCAGTTTACATGTAATTTGTGCAGTAAGTTTTTTTTATATTTTTTCATCTTTTAAAGTTAACACTGATATGCAAAATTCTGTCTAGAAGAAAGAAGTAAAATTAGTTTTGTGTTGAAGGACTTTTTAGGAACTGAAAATGCGGCCTTTTTGTTAATGTACCCTTAAATTAGAAATTTTCGCTATGTTTTCATTTGCAATTTAAGCGCGAAAAATAGAACCCCCTTGCGTTTAATGATTCATGCATATGAGGGATATTTAAGTTTCAAGTTGGTTTTTAGGAGGTTGTTAAAAATATTTGTATAACTTATTAAAAATACTCCCGTCAACTCAAGTACTCTTGTCCGTATTCATTTGTTTTAAAAAGAGTTTGGTGAATATTGTGTATTTGTGTAGCTGGCTTTGTACCCGAGTAAATATGACTAACCTTTCATGAATGTAAGAAAGCCCGTATTTTTTTGATTGAATAAAGCATCATAGTGATAGAACAAGATGAAGAATTTATTTACAAAAGTGAAACACATTAAAACTAGGAAGGATAACTGGTAGCAATTACAATGGCTAAAATTATAATAACGAGCCACAATAAACAAGGCAACTGCACAAGAAAAACACGTCAAATAAAAGCCAAACACAAACCTAAACAACGATATGAACTCAGTATAGCTAAACTTGGTATCTACACTTGGTCTAGCAATAGCAAACGATATGGGTTTACCGGTTTCTGCATACTCAATGTCCCCTTCCTCAATCCTGTTTGTCTATAGTACAATGAATATACGAATAAAACCCAATACATGTAGACTACAAACTCCAAGACCACTATTTACAAACAGCAAAAAATGGGACGAAACGTTAATTGAAAAAAGGGTCCAGGAGTGGAACCTATTTCTTCCATAAAAATCAATTTCAATGTCACTAAGCTTTCAATTCATAAGTTAAGTCTCGCCCTTTTTGGCAAAGTTTCCCCCTGCAGATGAATCGGTTTTGCGGGGCGACGTTTTCAATAGTGGCGTTCGCGTCCCTAGAATTGGGGAATGTCCTATCTATTCGGGGTAGTCAGGTCATAATACGGAAAGTTTTGCCGCTGACCATGGTAGACACACTATGTGGAGAGACGTTAACCTTGATTTAGTATTAAATTCCATTCTTTATGTTTTGGAACATAGCAGCATTTCGAGACGGTATAGAAGGCTAAATTACAAGGCCTACCCATTTCACCCCTTTCCCCTATCTATGTAATCTTATTTCTTTCTTCTTTAACTATTCATTTCAGGTTTTTTTTTAAATCCTGATATATCTGAAATATTACCCAAATGTACGTAAAATTGACAAATAAATGGCAATGGAGTAAATGTACATTGGATAAACGTACAAATATATGGTAAGATTTTACTAATGGAAGAACGTTCCTTAACGTTATTATTGTTCTTAATCTTGAAGTTATCACGAAGCCTTACAACGATGCGCAAACACTCATAACTCATGTTTCTTTTGGGCATTGATGCGGTATCGTCAAGAAACATTAATTTCTCTTATGGTGCACGATTATTATCTGTTCCTTGCACGGATAGTTATTTGTGGTAAACTACGAGACTTTGAAGCTGGAGTTAGATATGAACTTGTTAAATCGCGAGATGTGCTTTTACTTTTTCGACGTTTCTATTGGACAACTTGAAATCTCGTTGGCCGTGATTAACGTTACCTAGCAACGGTGTTGTTATTTGAAACAAAAAACAGCAGTTCGGCACTAGATATTCACTGTATTTATTTATGAAATTCATAAGAGAAATAGTTTTAACAACTCGAAAGAATTGTTATGTAATGTAATTTCAAATATAATAAACTCACCAAGGGCGAGTCTTATTTCTAATATTTTGAAATGATATATAACTCTAGTTGATATCCATCGATATACAATTCTTTCTCGATATGAAAACTATTAATATCGTAAATATCGGGCTTAGGAGTCTTACAAACACTGTCATTCGTTAAGAGACAAAGAGGTCAAAAGACAATACAACATATAAATTACCACAAGGCACACATCGAGTTGATTGTAATGGACCATGGCAAATAAAACCTAAACTTTAACTAATCAGTCATTCAAATTAATAAACTTTCCTTCAGTATTACATCAGCCTATTTGAAATTTTCGTCGCGTCTAATCGTAAACAATGAATTGTGTACAATATCTATTTGATGATGCAAGGAATAATATTCCCATACTTTCATGTAATAATCGTTCTATTTCATATCATAGCTAAAATTGCATTTTAAAGGGAGATTTTTGTTGTCAGTGAAGATGTTTCAGCTATATGTGCAATATATAAATTTATTTCACGCTTACTTGTGATTGTTTTTCTGTAAGTTATGCTGCTAAACAATAATGCAGAATAAATTTAAGTGTGGTAGATTCTCATTTGACCTGACATACAGATATTGGGTTGGCTTTTATATCTTATATTTCATTCCGTCCAGCGACTCTTTTGTTGGGAATCAAAACGAAAGTAAAGTGCAATGACCGTTTTGAAAAATGAAAGAATCGGGTTATAAAGATTTTGGAGCGCTGGCGAGGATAAAATTCTACTTATTTTGCATTGCCCCCATGAACTGGCTCTGTTTCCATGCAGCTCTACTGACATACTTAAAAACTATAGTAGTCACCAAATTTATTATCTATTTTAGAACCGGCAACAACTGTCCAACCATGCTCAGACAACCCAATGATACATTGTACCCATCCAGATATCTGTTCTTCAAAGTTTATGTCATCTTGTCCTGTAACGTGTGGATTGTGTGGTTTGTAGTGTCTTAAGCCTATTTATCTTAGAGGTTTACTACTGGCCTTACCATGAATTATGCATATATTTACTCATGGTCATAAATATGGAATATGTTTTGTTAAGGATGTCTGAGATATTTAAGGGCTATTTGTTTTCAAAAAATTCAAATTTTCCTTTTAAGAGCACTGAAATTGTCACTCAAATCATTCTTGTACACTATGGGTATCAAAAATTGCATTTTTGGGAAATAATTGTGCACCCAATATTTGATTTGAAAAATGCCCAATTTTCACCAAAAAGTAGATTTTCAGAACGGGTTGAAGTAGTGGTCTGACAGATTTGTATAATCGGAGACTTTCGTTCTATGCAGTTAGAAAAAATGTCTAAAGCAAATATTATACTTTCATCCACACACTTTTGTGCATAATGCTTTAAATTTTGGCTCAGAAAATACGAATATTCCATATTAATGACGAATAGTATATAATTAAGATTCTTGGCAGGTATTATTAAATTGACGTACCTTAATGCTGTAATTTTTACGAAATATACAATTACGGAGAAGATAAACTAAGATGTAAGGCCATCAATTTTGTAAACATTGAAGATTTGAGATTGAAATTATTCAACTCAACTGTATTTCAATTCATTTCAAACCAATTAGTAGATGGACTTTTCATCGGAGTTTTGCAATAAAACTTGTATACGTTCCAATGATTACCAATGCTAAGTTGCCCGTTTGAACATTATATTCTGTTCACGTGAGGTTCAAAGTTTTTCGTAAGAGAAATATTTTTTGAACGTAATTCAAATTCATATTATTTCACTGAAAAAATATATTTTTGTCATGTAAATTGGTATTTTTAGTCCATTTATGACCTAAGTTCTAGACATTAGTTGGCTTTAAATTTAGATTATTTTTTTCTCTATCAGCTTCAATACATCTTTCGATTTATGAAGTTCAAATGCTTGATTTTATCTGCACCGAAGAGAAAAAAAAGAAGTGTCGAAATGGCCATATGCAGAAACTACATTTACAGTAACATTGGTATTCACTTTACCATTTGGCATAAGCAATAACATAGCCATGCAAAATACTATTTTGTGAATGAAAAATGGAGCGAAAAATCAAAATGAGGCGACCTTGCCCTAAAATCTTAGTGAAAAAACCTTATTATAACTATGAAAATTTCTTTTTTTACCTATATAAATAAACGACAAATTTTCATGCATACTGGAAAAATTGTGCTCTAGTTAGCACTTTGGAAATGTTGAATAAAATGTTCGTCATAGAAAATTGGGAAAATGTGATTCTCCCTTAATATTGGTAGAGGAATTTACCCCCTTTTCTGAACATGTGATTTCGAAAAGAAAAGAAAAAAAAAACACCAATACCAAACCAAATGATTAAGTGCATTCTCGTTATATTATTTAGGTGAATTGTAATTAATTAATCAAGATTCCCTTACTTTTCAAACGCAAAGAACTATTTAACATTGTCAATAAAATAAATAGAATAAAACGCCAAATTCGAACAGACCGCACTTTGTCCCAGAAAACATCCAACTACCACATTATTTCAATTTTTTTTCTGCAAAATCATTACATTTGTTGATACTAGCATAAAATAATGGTAGCTTTGCATGGGCAATTATCTCAATAATTTGCAGATAAAGTTTTGGAATAAACCAACAAGCCATTAAGGCTGGGGATTTTACACAAATTTCCCATAGGTTTAACATTGAACTGAAAAGGGGACCTTTAACCTTAATATTTTATTTGCTCACAAATTCTATATTTCATTTGCGCTTTTTATACCCCCGCTCCGGAGGAGGAGGGGGTATACTGTTTTCCCTGTGTCCGTCATTCCGTAATTCCGTCCGTCACAACTTTCGTAAAGCTTTTCTCTGCAATGGTAAATGATACAAACTTGAAATTTTGTCAGAAGCTTTGTGTAGTCATGCCATATTGTGGGATGCATTTTCAGACCTGTCTGGATGCTACTTCCTGTTCACCGACTTAGTCAATTTTTCATTATTCTGTGTGTCCGTCACAACCTTCGTAAAGCTTTTCTCTGCAATGGTAAATGATACAAACTTGAAATTTTGTCAGAAGCTTTGTGTAGGCATGCCATATTGTGGGACACATTTTAAGACTTGTGGGGTACTACATTTTGTTTACCAACTTTGTCAGGTTATTAGAGACTGGAAGATGAGAGTAGGGGTATTACTAGTGAGCATTTGCTCACAGATCCCTTGTTTTATCTATTTCATTTGTGCTTATCCAAGAGTTGGATATATACATGAAAGAATGAAAGACATGGATGTGGCGTTATTCGACAATTAGCAAAGAATACCGCTCAAACCGGTGCTAGGGACCGTCTTGAGCTTACTATGAGGTATGAGCAAAGCTCATTGTTGAAGGCCTCATGGTGACTTCAAGATGAAGAACAACAATTAAAGCGTTGTTCCTTTGCTTTTTTTACCATGTATTTGTAGAGACTTTGTCTCATGTACGTAACTTAATCATGTTTTTTCAACTGTTCTTTGCTCTCCGTCATTCACCTAGAAATATTCTATGATCTTGCTGATTATAACATGTATCAATTGGCTAAAGTCACTACAAATTAAAAGGCACTATTTTTTATAGTACTACTTTCGAAGTCTGTCATACATTGGCGTAGTCTGTCATACATTGGCGTATTGAAATAATGTAGTGCCTCCTGACTATATTATGGCTTTGACATTTAACACAATCTGGGCACACAGAAGCTATAGTTAGTCGTCATATAAGCGGGAGGTTGGTGCATCATTAAACCTGGTTTAACCCACCATTTTATTTATAAAATGCCCGTTCCAAGTCGGGAATATGACGGCTTGCCAAAAATGTTCTGTGTCGGATTGTGTTTCCCTGATTCAGTCGAATGTTATACAGATTTTCCTTACTGGTCTCTTCCTTTGATCGATTCGGACTTTTGCTGTCACTTTCATTTTGATTGAAGTACATTAGTTGAAATGAATTTCAGGTTAATTCGATTACAATTCACATTGATATATTTGTATTCCAGGTGATCGATGCTCACTTATGAAATTATTTTATATTGAAATGAATTTGCATGGAATGCATTTATTATACTACATAATTTCGACAACATTTGTATAATATAGCTAACGGGACTTGAAACATTCACATTTCTTACAATTTCTGTGTCGTCGCAGATTAACAGGGAAATTGTCGTATTTTTTTAAATATTTCTCTGTTGAAATTTTGTTGAAAATTAAGTTGCAAAACACACAGTGAAGACTCCAAAAATTGTATCTAAATATCGCATGAGCGTGCATCAGTCAAAATGTATCAGCACTGTAAAATATCTTTCCTGCATAAATTATATATGGCTACAAAGACAATACAATAGTTTTATCCGGGTAAAATTTCGTAACAGTATGACGGAATTTAGAATGTAAACTAGCGAGTTAAAGTAAGCCCACTTTCTGGATTATCATTGTTCTGACGCTGGTCAATCATTTATAACTTTCATTTGTTTATTGGACGGTTTCTCGATTTTATTACGACCTCATTACACGAAAAAAAAAACGTCTCCACATGCATTTATTACCCATTTGTTATTAAAATATCATTGTTGTGTGAATGTAAATTTGTAAATCAGCGATAAATCTCCTTTCCGGCAAAATTTTAAGATTAATTCTATGTAACGTAATTCAAAAGCTACAATCGAAAGTCGAGGCTAAGACAGAGGTTTTGATTTGATCAAACTGGTTTGTTAAATAGTTTCGAATTCCTGTTATATTAGTCCTAGGTGTAGTGAATACAAATTTCTTGTCATATGTCTTGTCATATGCGGAGAATTGATTGCAATGTTTTATACCCAAATAACCTTATTTTATACTGAGTCAGTCAACAATGTATAAAAATGGGTTCAATACGATGCCTAAAGTCTGTTTAATGAAAAAGGCATTTCTAGATGTCGGGTAACAATTGCATTGATTAAGACCCTGATTTAATTTATACATATACCTTTACTTAATATTTTCCAGGATACAGTCCACCGGCTGCACAGAAAAGTACCAGATGGTTTCATATTCCTGGAAAATAAAACACTATCGAATACGTTTTGTATCATTTATTACATACTAGGTAAATACACATGTACAAATGCGCTTATGCATAATTACATATTTTGTCTCTTCCTGCTATATTTAGTTATATACTGACGATTTGTCGTGAGATATCGTACAACAGTTTTGGCTTTAATACATTTCCTTACGTACAAACTTCATTTTACTAGGTACGAGTAGAATTTTTTATGTGTTAACTGTGGTCCTTGATCAGACACAATCAATTTTGCATTTCTAGGGTGCAAAAATAAGAAAAGATTCGTTTTCTCAAGAAAATGCATGATGTCAAGATTCAAATTATTGAACTGTCATGTGATATTTTTTTCCTCCATAAAATTTGTTCTAAAAGGATAAAGTATTATATCATATTTGTTCCGAATGAATATTATAATATTTATTCGTAACGGAATGACCGTAATGTAACAATTGTTCGAAAAGGAAGAAATATTCCGCCCATGTTTATAATATTTGTTCCAAAGGAACTTTTTTCATGCGGAACAAATAAACGTTGACAAAACGTCATAATCTTTAGGAGTCAAGTTTTGAAGCAATTTTTCAAATTTGAATTTTAACGTAAATTGATTGTGTCTCATAAGATATCTAAGACCCAATGGTTTGTGTTCATGATTTAATGCCGAAGTTACTGTGAATTTATATTCTGCATATGCGCATTTCGACAATTTATGTCTCTTCAGTCCATTTGATATGAATTTTATTAGTGGTGTGACAATTCTATGCCTTGACAATTGGAAATAAAAAACACAACATTGAAACTACATTTACAGTGTAAATAGTATGGGCTTTGCTCATTGTTGAAGGCGTCATGGTGACTTCAAAACAACGACAATAGAATATTAAAGGGAAGGAACAAAGCCCAAGATTACATAAATTAAGGTCCAGATACAAGGCAAAAACAAGAACACAAGTGGACGGAAGACCAAAGACACTACACACCCACAAAACACAAAAACACTATAAATAAAACACAAAAAACTAAAGCACTTACAGTGCTAAACACTAACTCAAAAACAGTGAGATCAGGTACTCCGGAAGGGTAAGCATGTCCTGCTTTATATATAGCACCCGTCACAATGTCATTAGGTCAATCCAGGGTTAAATCAGAATCAGTAATGTAAACTCCTGGAAGACGGGAAATCTAGCTGAAAATATCCGTTTTGATTTATGACACCGATATTTGATATCTGTCTATGATGTGGAGACGGCCATAAAATTTCTTAAGGTACGAGAGTAACAACAGCTGAACACAGTAACGATTTAATTGTGAAATATGCACTCAATATGCTTGGGAGGTAGGTATATTGAAGAACAACAGCAAAAACTTTGTTCGAAATGCTTAACCTTGTATTTGTATGGATTTTGTATCATGTACATTAACAGGTAGTTATTCTAATTTGCAGCAAAACTTCAGAAATCTTTAGGAACACCCATCGCAGTATAATGTTGATTCATATAAAACAGTAGACAAGGATAGTATTACAGTTTTAGCATACAAGCAACGATTCTATTAAAATAAGTTCTTTGTTTGTCGACTAACGTTGTAAACAAAATTGGAGACAAAATGCTGGACCTGATCAATTCGAGTACCACGTAAAGATTATCTTCACCTAAATATTTCATATAATAAAGTTACAACGATTTTTTTTTGTATTTTATATACACAAACTATTTTTTTCAATACTAACCAACAATTACGAAAAAAGCTAATCACATAAAATTAACAAAACAAATCGTTTTAACTTTTTTAAATTTTGTCTCAGAACGTTGTAAAATCAGGAATATATTTAATCTAATGCTTTATTTATTTAATGAGGATTACAAACAGCCCGAAGGCAACAAAGTTGCTCTCCTCGACATAAAGATAGACAAGACAATATAATACAAGACAAAATACATCACGAAAACTCTCTCACACACACCCACACAATAGAGTTAGTCTGTATAAATAATAGTAATTAAATACATGCAATAATATATATTAGAATCTTGAAACAAAAGTTTGTTGTCATCCATCGATAGATCATCATTTCCAAATTTAAAGATGTCAACTAAGTATTTACTGATTATCTCTTTATATGTTAAAATGTTCACATTGGACAGAGTAGCATCTTTAATTTTTGAAATAAATCAGACCTTATATTGTTATATTATTTACAATAGAGGAAGAAATGTTCTACTGTTTCCAGTTTTCTTGAATCACATCTATTACAAAGCCTACAGGGAATCAAATTATAATTAAATAAATGATCATTCAATCCACTTAAAAGTATGATTTACTTTATCAATACCAAAGCCAAATGAATATATCTTTTTACAATTACTTTTACAGAAAAAGGACTTAATTTTTTTTAAAAAATATTGAAGGAAGCTGATAACTTATACTCATGTGGAATTTGGTTCCACTCTCTAATTGTGGAGGGAAAATATGAAGAAGAAAACTTAGCCGTATGTGTTCGTAAGGGGAGAATGTTATCCTTACGCCGAAGATTATAATTTTCATTGTTATGTATAACTAGAGGACAACAATCAATTAAATACTTTGGACAGTCATCGTTAATAATTTTGAAGAAGAAAAGAATTTTATGGAATTTTCGACGAATGGATAAAGGATTAAATACCAATTCATTCAGTAGTTCCTTATGACTTGTGATGCTCTTCTTTGTATTGTTTCAAGTAATTCATTTTCACATTGTAAACAGTTATCATATGACTGGCAGAGTCATTGACTTATACAGTTTTCTAAGCACATTCTTGGCAGCAATCTTTTCATTCTAAACATAATGTCCAATTTTTTATTTGTTTTTTTTTACATATGGAAAGGATATGATTCTTCCAAGAAAAGTTGTAAGATAAAATTAAACCCAAATGTTTATGTTCATCGACCTGCTTTAGTCTTACGCCATCTAAAATAAGATCTGTATGTATTTTTGGTTTATTTTTATTGCAAAATATCATAAATTCCGTTTTATTTGGATTAAAAGAAACTCTCCACTGGGAGGGCCAATGACTTAGTGTATCTAAATCATTATTTAGCACACTGAATGAATCTACATTATCAATAACTTTCATCAGTGTTGTGTCATCGGCAAAGAGTTTCGTATCACTTTCATTTAGCACATGGAATGAATCTACATTATCAATAACTTTTATCAATGTTGTGTCATTGGCAATGAGTTTCGTATCACTTTCAATATCTTGATTTATATCACTAATATATACTAAAAATAATAAAGGAGCCTAATATAGACCCTTGGGAAACACCAGCATTGGTGAATTTAGCTTTAGACGATTTTCCATTAATAACAACTTTTTGGAATAAAGTCAGAGCTACTTTCGTAAGTACACAAATGTTATGGCTTTCATTAACAATGAAGGGATATGGAGTAAATGCAAATGAGACAAAGTCTCTACAAATACATGATAATAATAAGCAATGGAACAACGCTTTCATTGTTGTTCTTCATCTTGAAGTCACCATGAGGCCTTTAACAATGACCTTTACTCATACCTCATAGCAAGTTCAAGACGGCCCCTAGCACCGGTTTAAGCGGAATTCATTGTTAAATGTCGAGCAACGCTACATCCATGCTTTTTTACCTAATGATCCATGGATGAGGGATCGTCAACAAACGTAAACCTAACTGGCAAAATATTCTTACAAAGGCTGTCATCCACTGCCCGACAAAAAGACAATAGAGGACGATCACAACATTCAAACAACCACAGAGCACTCATCGAGCCTATTGTAAGAAAACTTGGCATAATGAAATCATGAGTTGTGGGCACAATAAACAGGTGGTCGGAATAACAATTAGATTACAAAAATTAAAAAAGGCCAAAATGTGAAAGTGTGATAGCGTATCCATATGAGAGATTCTCTCAAGAACAAGTACGCCATATCTGAAATGTATATAGAGCATACATCTCTCTCACGGGGAATCTATTTAAGGACTCCACACTGCAGGAGAGACAAACTCCAGTCTAAAATTAACAATGAAGGGATATGGAGTCAATGCAAATGAGTCAAAGTCTCTACAAATACATGTTAATAATAAGCAATGGAACCACTCTTTCATTTTTGTTCTTCATCTTTCATCCCATTATTAATTGAGACGACGTGTCAGTTTCACTAATCAGAACGAACATAATTACATTACATATTTGACATAACAGGTTATAACTTTATCCTGGGTTGACCCACTGACAGTATGTAGTGTGCCGATTATGAATCAGTACATGTTTTCCCTTCCGGTAGTATCTGCTGTCTCTCAAAGTTTTCTTACTTTTGACTCGATGAGTGCCCGCTGTGGCTGTTTACGTGTTGTACTTGTCTTCTGTTAGTCTTTTTGTCGGGAATGGATGACAGCGATTATTTTTATTAGTTCGTTTTATATATTTGTTGTCAATCCCGCATCCATAGGTAAAAAGTCATGTATGTAGCGTTGCTCGGCATCTGGCAATGAATTCCGATCAACTGGTGCTAGGTGCCGTCATGAACTTAATTAATATGAGGCATGAGTAAAGCTAATTTTTAAAGGCCTCATTGTGACCTCCAGATGAAGAACAACAATAAAAGCATTGTACTTTTGCTTTGTTTTACCGTGTTTTTATGGATAATTTGTTTCATACGCATTTACTCCCTTCATTGTTTTTTTTCAAGATTGGAGCTTGTCTCTCCTGCAGTCCTGGACTCCGTAAAAAAGATTCAACGTGCGAGAGATATATGCTCTATATAGATTTCAGTTAGGGTGTACTTTGGAGAATTTCTCATATGGGTCCACTGTCATACTTTCAAATTTTGGCATTTTTATTTTTGTAATGTAAAATTGTAATGCTTACCACTTGTTTTTGTGCCCACATTTCAACATTTTTATGCCATGTTTTCTTACTTTTGACTTGATAAGTGTCCTATAGTTGTTTAGGAATTGATATTGTCTTCGTTAAGTCTTTAGTCGGGAAATGGATAACAGCGACTGTAAAACACTTTACCAGTTAGTTTTTGATGATCCTGTATTCATGGATAAAAGGGCATGGATGTAGCGTTACTCGGCATCTAGAAATGAATTCTGCTCAACCCGTACTAGGGGCCCTGCTGAACTTACTATGAGGTATGGGCAAAGTGCATTATTGAAGGCCCCATGACGACTTCAAGACGAAGAATAACAATAAAAGCGTTCTTCCATTGCTTCGTTTTACAACGTATTTGTGGACAGTTTTTCTCATGTACATTTATTCTTTAGATTCAGTTTCAGCTTTCGCTACATAGGCGATGTACTTTCTCTGAATAATCCAAAATTCAAGGAATATTTACAATCTCAAAGAGACTACTGATACACCTACTTCAGTTCGTACCGAGATCTTTCGATGTACATTGAAGAAGAAAGAAGTTTGAAATCTAAGCTATATGAAAAACGTAATGGTTTTAACTTCCCAATTATGACCGTTCCCTTTCTGAGCATTAATATACCTACCTCTCCAGCCTATGGAGTGTACATTCCACAGTTCATTCGTTACTGTCGAGCATGTAGTTTAAACAGTGATTTTTTGAACAGAGCAAAAACACTATCCCGAAAGCTGCTTAATCAGGGATTTGTTCAGTGTTTGTTACTTTTCATCCTTTTAGAAATTTTATGACCGTCACCATGACATCATTGAAAGATATGACGTGCCTGTGTCCCGAATGAGAACGGACATTTTCAGCTCGGTTTCACGTATTCAAGGATATGAATCAAATCTAGCTTGATTCACTGATAGTATGACGGTACCGCTAGCGGAGTAGCTTACCCTTTCGGACCAACTGATGTAACTCCCGCTTTTTACAGGAGTTCACACTATGAGTGCCTTAGTTTTGAATGTCGTCTTTTTATATTCATGCCTTGCGTCTATCCCATGTCCTTGTTTTGTCCTTGTTTTTCTGTGTTACCATTTTTGCCATGTCTATGATTTTTGTAATCATCACTTTCCTCGGTATTCTACTGCTGTTGTCTCTTTGGTCGTCAGTTTTCTAGTTTGCACGTTTTTGCATTTTTTTTTTATCTTTGACTTTCGAAATTTTTTTTCTTCGGTTATGTCGTGGAAAAGTCGTGGAAAACCATTAAGGTTTATCTGAACAAACTCAACAATATGGCTACAATGTTGATGTGGTTTTATACATGAGTAGAGCAAAGTTGAAACAAAATTATCATGGTCTTAAGGCTTGCACTACATAGCTATGCAATAATTTAATTACCTTTTCAAGAAAATAAGGTAAAAACTTACCTGAAAAAAGCGGTGCATTTTTTCCATTTCTTGCAACATCCAAAATAAAACTATCTTCCAAGATTTGCTTGAAATAGTCCCGTGAGTATTTTTATGATTACCTTTGTCCTTGTTGATTTAAATGCATAACTTACCTTTATAACGTAGAGGTCGTCTCAAACTGTTTACCTGTCTTTGTTTATTTTTTGGCCTTTTCAAACACGGAGAAAAAAATGCACAGCACAAGCAAAACATTGTATTGAAATTATTTTTTTAAAATGAATACAAAAATTACATATCTATGCAGTGCCAGCCTTAAAAGTTTAAAATGTTTTTATAGTTTTTGTCTGTACTCATATGGAATTTACCCATGTAAATTGGGACTTGGAGAACGAGTTGTTATGATGAACCTTAACATTGAATAGAACTAACCGTTCCTTTTAAAAAGGAAAGGTTAATTTTATTCACTGTGAAAGATTTTCCACGGCAATAATTAAAGAACAAAAACAACTTTTGATAGATACAATGGAGTTCACCTTCGTGCTTTTCCCGGATGGTGTCGCTGCTGCACTATCAGGTAAATCGCGGGAAAACTGGTATTTCACGCATGCTCAAAAAGTGTTTCTTGTGCGTGAATTTTCCCGGAATCACGACGTCATAGAACAAAACCTGATAGTGCAGTGGTGACACCAGACGGGAGAAATTATGGAAGGTGGATTCCATTGAGATTTGTTTTTCAGTATCTGGTTTTATATTTTGGTATTGGAAATAATTCAGGAATGTCTATTATAAACTAAAGCCCCATTTACATGCACCGTTTTACACAGATGTGTTTTTTTTACATAGGTATGCAAATTTGCCCTGGTGTGCAATTACTGCATGTCAACGCAACTGCATACGAATGTAAACTAAACAAAGGGTGTAAATTTGCATGAGTTCAGGGGCAAAGGTAAATGTTTATTTGCACATGTGTAAATTTACACGGTATGTATTTTGAGCATGTAAATGCAAACTGAAAAATGCACACTGTGCAAAATACTGTTCCTGTCTATGAAATGAAAGAAAAGGGTCTTGCAAAATGATCTGGATCATAAAATAGATGCACACACACGGAACTATGATTTCCATAAAAATTCAGACTTCTCTGAAAATTTTGTCTGAATTGCGTTTTTTGCTTATTACACTGGAAAAATAAAAAAGGTACAATACAACTTTATGTTTTCCTATCATTCTACAAATTTCCAACATCTAACGAAAACTTTTTTTACATGTTTTTCGGCCCTTTTCACTTCTTTTAATAAGTTTTTTAAGGTTAGTGAGGACAGCTGTCACGTGATTAAACCATAAAAATGGCGAGAAAAGATTAAAAAAATGTTCAGAATGGAATGAAATTTTACAGAAAGGTTACTGTGCATGTGTAGAAACGAATTTTGGTTTTAAAAACATCTAAAATGGCGACCGTTGCTATGGGAACGGAAAAATCGATGGAAATTGTCAAATTGTTCTAAAATGACTAAAATTTGACAGGAAGGTTACTTAACATGTGTTGATAAGAGAGTTTTTGTCTTTAAAACATCAAAATTGCGACCCTTGCCATGGAAAAAGCAAAATGGCGGGAAAAATTAAATTTCCTTCGTATATGATGAAAAATGGAAATAATCTTGAAAGGTGAGAAAAAAGAAAATTATCATAAATTAACATAGAAAAAGTGCTGAAAATGGGAAAATAACTTTGATAAAAATTAAATAAAATAGAGAGATAGTACTGAAAAAAGTAAATAATGTACACAAAGGGATAAGTAAAGGGGAAATAATGATAGAATAAAACTCGAAAATTTTGAGAAGGGATAATTCACCTTAGAACACCAATAGCAGTCCCCCCTTCTAAACAAGTAACGCAGACGTGACAGAAATACTGCTAGAACAAGCCACTGCTGATTTCCGCTTTATAAAGATTATTCCCTTGAAGTTTGGAACAAGAAAATACGAGAAATATCATTTCATTCATTTAGTCAACGCCATCTAAATATGTCTTTATACAGCATAATAGTAAATTCCGGTCAAGACGGTGGCCAATTGGAAATACAAAAGACTTCTGGTCCCGCATGCACGCTCCTTTATCTCTCTATAGGACTCCTGTGGGGTCACGTGTCGAACTGTCATACAATATATCACAATATTTGAATTTGTAGATGAAATTTTTGTATTTATGATTAACAGTAGGCAAGAGAGTATCCACTTCCGGTTTGACATGTGTAACCTACAACTTCCTGTTCTAGTCAAATGTAGCCCGTATACAGTTATATGACTATTTTAGTTTGGTAATTGTGCTACAGGCATATTTGATGAGATCACTTCCGAGGAGGCGGGCAACGTTGTCAACTTTGAATGCTTGTAGGTCTCATAAAAGCCTGGTTTGCTATACATTTTTTTTATATTTTGAAGATATCATATAAAGGTATATATTTAAAGTAAAATAGAGAGTATTTAAAGTATTTAGGTAAAAAAATAAATTTTAAATTCGGAAGTTTTTCTGAATTTCATTTTTAATGTCCCTCCAGGGGACAAAAAGTGATAAAAAATCTAACCTCAATGTGCAGATAATAAGAATATTAGAAAAAAAAATAACTAACAAAAGTGGATATATTTTTAGAAATACCTTTAAAACAACAAAGACTTATAATCAAAACACTCTTTTTATAAAAACAATGAACAATTTGAATTTCATATGGTCAATAGGAGGGTAAATGGGAATTCGGACCATTATTCAGAGGGAGGTAATTTTGACCCCATTTATTACAGAAAAACGTCGGGAAAGGTGGTCCGATATTTTTACCAAAGAAAGGGTATATATATCAACAGTAATATATTGGAAAAATAGCCATTTTGAATTCGGAATTATTTTTGGGGTCAGGTGTTCTCACTAACCTTAAATTAAAATACACACCTCAGATTAGATGCATGTAAATATATAGCAAATATACTTTTACATACTGGTCTACTTTTACACACGTGTTAATTTACATACCGGTGTAAATCTTGTGCATGTAAATGGGGCTTAATACAACATACACCCAATAACAGCATGATCGCAATTGGGCAATCGGCAATTGTCATTTAAATATTATCCGGATATAGTTATTTAAAGAATTAATCCGTGAATTATTTAACATTTCTGTGTCAAGATTATGTTTGTACACCAATAATAAGAACTTATGCAGAAAATCAAGGTTAAACAGCTATTTTTTTCTATAATCAGAAATATCGGTCGGTTATCTCCCTGTACAAAGGTCAAAGTGGAGATAATTTTTCATTTCAATATCAGAAAAGACTATAGTAATGCCTATTAGAATTATCCCCATTTTAACCATATATCACTTACTTGATACAGGGAGATAACCGGTTTCTCATTAAAAGGATGCCTTACATGTTATATAGATAGATACTGCCGTAAGGTAGATGGGTACTCAAAATTTTTTTTT
>MJUU01053047.1:14302-27829 GCA_002080025.1 Modiolus philippinarum | reverse complement strand
ATGGGGAAATTGTAATACAAATGGGATTGAAAAGCTCAATAGACTTCTCAAAAAATCAGCAAGAGTTATATTAGAAGCTGATTTAATGACTCCTTCTCTATTCTTTAATTCTTTAAAGTGGTTAGATATTGACAAGAGAATTTGTTATCAAAAGGCTATTCTTGTATATAAGTCATTAAATAATATGGTGCCGTCGTATTTGCAAGATTTTCATTTTGTTGATAACACTTCTTATAGTTTACATTCCAAAAGTAACAGCATGTTAACTTTACCGAAACCAAATACAAATTTTTTGAAAAAAACTTTTTTATATTCTGGCTCACAAATTTGGAACAGCTTACCATATGATTTGAAAGTTTGCAAATCAATTAAACAGTTTAAAGAAAAATGTTATACCTACTTTTTAAATGGTAATAAATTGCAAAATACTAGAATAAGTATATCTGAATCTTAATCAAATGCAATTGAATTGTTTTATACACCTTATATGGCAAACTGTTTGTATATATTATATGTGATTTTGTGATGCTTGTATTTGAGGACCCCCAGGAAGATTAGTTTCGGCTAATGGGGTTATCCTCTTGAAATAAAGATTATTTATTTATTTATTTATTTAAAGGAGTATGTACGATAAGAGGCATATTTGGCCCCCAAATCTAGCTATATTTTCAACTAAACTTTACTTGGTATATCACAGTTGACATATTACTGAAATCAAAACTCAAATAAATTGGTGAAGTAACGTCATCAGATCCTGATTGTGACGTCACAAATGTCATGATTCTTCGAGATTTTCCCAAAATCAAAAATTTTCGTCAGTTTATTGTCATATTTTGGCACAGACAGCACAGAGAGCATGCTTGTGCCAATGAGATTTTTTGATATGTTGAAAGAATATAATAACGCCACCTTTTCATGCAAAAATCTCATTGGCACAGGCATACGCTCTATGTTTCCTGTACTGAAATACGTAAGGATTTTGGTCATTTCAGTCAATTTTTGTGAAAATGCTTATATTAGTCGAATTTTGGAGTTCATTTTTATCTGCAAACAAAACAAGAGGCTCTCAAGAGCCTGTATCGCTCACCTGGGTCATGGCTGACACAATAAGTCAAAATAATCACAACGTTTAAGGTTCTCATTTTCAAATTTGTTTATTAATGTTTAAGGGTCTTATTTTGAAGTTTGCTGATGTTTATTAATGTTTAAGGGTCTCATTTTGAAGTTTGCTGATGTTATATGATCCAAAATTAAACTATGTTCCCACTGGCAGCTATTTTTGATGAGGCGTAGACCAACTGTCACCTTTCTTGAAGAAGACCATGTAAGGATCATTGTGCCTCACTTTGGTTCCAATTGGCATAGTATTTCAGAGGAGATCTTTAAATGATTTCCCATGGGGTCCAAGGTTAAACAATGTTCCCCGCTGACTGCCATCTTGGATGCTATGCGGACATCCAGACACATTTTATGAAGGGGACCAAGTAAGGACCATTGTGACTAAGTATGATTCCAATTGGCCATGTACTTTCAGAGGAGAAGATCTTTGAATATGTTCCCCTATAGGGTCCAATGTTAAAAACATGTTCCCTCCTGGCGGCCATCTAGGATATATGATGTGGACTTGCTGAACACATTTTTTAAAAGGGGCCACCTATGGACCATTGTGACTAAGTTTGGTTCCAATTATCCCAGTATTTTCAGAGGAGAAGATTTTTGCAATATTGTCCAATTTTGGACCAAGTTCCCGCTGGCGGCCATCTTGGATGACGTGCAGACTTGCCGGACAAAATTTTCAAAGGGGACCACCGATGGACTATTGTGACCAAGTTTGGTTCTAATTGGCGCAGTAGTTTCAGAGAAGATCTTTGAATGCTTTCTCATAGGGTCCAATGTGAAACTGTGTTCCCTGCTGGTGGCCATCTTGGATATGATACAGACTTGCCAAACATTTTTTTAATGGGGCCACCTAAGGACCATTGTGCCCAAGTTTGGTTCCAATTGAACCAGTGGTTTCAGAGAAGAAGATGTTTGAATGAAAAGTTTACAATGGACAGATCACTGACAGCAAGAAGATCTCCATGGCATAGCCATGCAGCCAGCTACAAAATTATATATGCATTGAAGCTTAGATGCCACTTCAATATTAACTGAGAGAGATACTTGCATTTATGGGCAAGCAAACAGAACTAAACAAAACAATATAAAATTATATACAATTATTATCAAATTGTGAAATAAGTATAGTTTATGCAAGTATATTTGCAAAAAATGTAAAAATCTGTACAAAAACACTATTTGCTCATGATTATGTAGCAAATAATTATTTCTAATAAAGTGATAGCAGGGAATTTCTCTAAAACTCAAGAGAGAAAAGTAAACCAAAGAAGATTTGAAAGCAGAATTTAAAGGGAAATAAACCATAACCATATGGCATTGAAAATTTTTTTTTTGGTGAAAAAAGTCAATAACTACAACACAGGCAGTTGGATTTTCTTCAAAATTTCAGAGTATGTAGATCTTAATATGCTGAACATTTTTCAAATTTACACTTCACCTCTATCTGTTACAGTTTTTGAAATAAAAAACAAAAAATGCATGAATTTTGAAAATTTTACGGAAAAGGGCTATAACTCTGAGACAGTTTTTCCGATTTTCTTCAAAATTGCAGGGCAGATAGATCTCGTCATTCTGAACAATTCTACTGCGTGTCAGATTTTTGATATCTGCAACGGTTTTGAAATTATTTGCCAAAAACAGCATTTTACCCCTATGTTCTATTTTAAGTAACAGTGTCCATGTTGTTCGGTCCTCGGACTAACCGAACACATTTTTTAAACTACATACCTTGGTGATGACCCAGGCAAAGTTTGGATTAAATTGGCCCAGTGGTTTCAGAGGAGAAGATTTTTGAAAAAAGGTTTACGACGGACGGACGGACGGACGACGGACGCCAAGTGATGGCAAAAGCTCACCCTGGGATAGCCAGGTGAGCTAAAAAACTTGGGCAATACCTGTCGAAGTTTATTATATACTGATACTGAATTGTATTTTAAAAATGGCGGTCAACGAACAATTTCTAACACCAGTTTTGAAGTTGCAACATCAAGACCAATTTGGAAACCAAATGTCATTGAAATCGGACAATGCTGAATTTCCCCGCCTTTTTTGGCGGCCATTTTGAAAATGGTGGTCAAGGAACAATTTTCAACATCAGTTTTGAAGTTGTTGTGAAATCAAGGCCAATTTGGAAACCAAATGTCATTGAAATGGGACAATACTGAATTTTCCTGCCTTTTTTGGCGGCCATTTTCAAAATGGCGGTCAACGAACAATTTTCAACACCGGTTTTGAAGTCGCAACATCAATATCTATTTGGAAACCAAATTTCATTGAAATCGGACAATGTTGAATTTTCCCGCCTTTTTTGGCGGCCATTTTGTAAATGGCAGTCAAGGAACAATTTTCAACATCAGTTTTGAAGTTGCCACAGCATGGCAAACATTTCATCAATTTACACTTAACCTTAATCTTCTATACTTTTGGAAATAAAAGATGAAAAAACGAAAATTTTAAAAATTTGGTGAAAAAAGGGCAATAACTCCTACAAAAGTCTACGGATTTTCTTCAAAATTTCAGGGTGGGTAGCTCTTGATATGTTGAACATTTTTGCATTTACACTTGATCTCTATCTGTTACACTTTTTGAAATAAAAAATGCAAAAATTTTGAAAATTTAATGGAAAAAGGGCTATAACTCCGAGATGGGTTTCAGATTTTCTTCAAAATTGCACAGTGTGTAGATCTCATCATGCTGATCATTTTACTCCGTGTCAGATTTTTGATATCTGTAACAATTTTCAAGTTATTAGCCAAAAACTGCAATTTACCCCTATGTTCTATTTTTAGCCACAGCAGCCATGTTGGTTTTCCGATCTGCACCAAAATCACAAACTTTAGTCTCCTCATGCCAACGAACATTTGTGTCAAGCTTGGTTTCATTTGACCCAGTGGTTTCAGAGAAGAAGATTAAAATGTAAAAGTTTACGGACGGAGGACGGACGGACGATGGACGCCAAGTGATAGCAAAAGCTCACATGGCCTTTGGCCAGGTGAGCTAAAAATTTGGCGCATCAAGGACATCCTTGATTAAATCAAGTAGAAAGGGCAACGGTCAATGAAGTTGGATGGACATTTCACTGCTTGAAACTCCCAAATTCAAGAATTATTTAAAAATTAAATGTTTTTTTTAAGTACATTATCATGGACAAAAACGATGGCAGACTCTCTCCGGGAAGTGAACAGCGTAAACAACAAGAGCCATAATTTTCCAAGTAGCAAATGTAAACCATTTCATTCATTTGGTTTAGTTCCATTTACGAGTCCAACTTTAGCTTAAAGCGCTTGTTTGTTGCAAATGGGATTACCTTTTAAGAGGGAGACTACTGTACGAGATTTACATACTAGTTTTAGTAATTTTTAGAAAATTTTTTGCGGGCATTCTACAAGCCAACTGCAATGTACTGAAGCAATTTTTCACATGCATTGTCAAAGAAACATAATATGTTTCAACAAGGGGCTCTCAAGAGCAAATATCACTCACCTTCACCCTGGCTGACATAGACAGTCATTGTAAAGCTATGATTTAACTTAGCCTAGTGGTCTCAGAGGACAAGTTTGGTTCTTACTGACCAAGTAATTTCAGAGGAAAAGATCTTAGAATGTAATGATAATGCCAGACAGATGAAGGGACAGGCGATGGAGAGACAAAAGATGGGGGACGGACACAAAGTGATGGCAAAAGCTCTGGCTAGGTGAGCTAAAATTCAGGTTAACTTTTAAAGACAAAGTTTGGATACTTTATATAAATACCTTTATAGTTTCTGTTATTGCCATTGGAGCAAAGTTAATAGCAAATCTTAAAATATTAAACAAGGAAATAGCTACAAAGGCTTTCTGTGCATCTAAATAATGGTCTGAGGAAACAAGAACATATGTTCCAAATGTTGCCAAGGAAACCTGAAAAATATAAATAATGTTCAGAGGAAACAAGAACATATGTACCAAATATTGCCAAGGAAGCCTGAAAAATACAAATAATGTTCTGAGGAAACAAGAACATATGTATCAAATGTTGCCAAGGAAACCTGAATATAACAATAATGTTCTGAGGAAATAAGAACATATGTACAAAATGTTGCTAAGGAAACATGAAAAATACAAATAATGATCTGTCAGAGGAAACAAGAACATATGTACCAAATGTTGCCAAGGAAACCTGAAAAATACAAATAATGGTCTGAGGAAACAAGAACATAGGTACCAAATGTTGCCACGAAAACCTGAAAAATACAAATAATGGTCCAAGAAAACAAGAACATATGTACAAAATGTTGCCAAGGAAACCTGAAAAATACAAATAATGTTCTGAGGAAACAAGAACATATGTACCAAATGTTGCCAAGAAACCTGAAAGACAAATAATGTTCTGAGGAAACAAGAACATATGTACCAAATGTTGCCAAGGAAACCTGAAAAAGAAAAATAATGGTCTGAGGAAACAAGAACATATGTACAAAATGTTGCCAAGGAAACCTGAGAAAGACAAATAATGGTCTGAGTAAACAAGAACATATGTACCAAATGTTGCCAAGGAAACCTGAAAAATACAAATAATGGTCTGAGGAAACAAGAACATAGGTACCAAATGTTGCCATGAAAACCTGAAAAATACAAATAATGGTCCGAGAAAACAAGAACATATGTACAAAATGTTGCCAAGGAAACCTGAAAAATACAAATAATGTTCTGAGGAAACAAGAACATATGTACCAAATGTTGCCAAGAAACCTAAAAAGACAAATAATGTTCTGAGGAAACAAGAACATATGTACCAAATGTTGCCACAGAAACCTGAAAAAGAAAAATAATGGTCTGAGGAAACAGGAACATATGTACAAAATGTTGTCAAGGAAACCTGAAAAATACAAATAATGATATGAGGAAACAAGAACATATGTACCAAATGTACAAATAATGTTCTGAGGAAACAAGAACATATATGTACCAAATTGGTTTGACAAATGGTAAAACTTATTTATGAAGTATAACTTTAGTCTGAAATTATGATTATAGACAAATATTCATCAAATGATGGAAACCTATTAACCCATAAATGAAGCATTATTTGTCATTTGATGAATATTTTTGATAATCATAATTTTGATTTGGTTATATTTTTCACCAAACTGACTTTTTACTTAGTGCAAAGACTTTAAACGTATGTTTTAATACAGATTATAATGTTAGTCAATAAGCAAAGAAGTTTAAATGGTGTTGGCAACATCATTGTAATGTCCAGAGTGACGAGAAAGATAAACGTTTACTAAACTGGAAACATTTGTTTCTCACTGCTATGTTTATTCATCGGTAATTTGTATGAATTTCCTTTGATCTACAGAGACTGATAATCTCAGTATCACTGAACTGGACACTATCAAATTATCCGGTCACTATGAAGGCATCATGTGCAAGTTGCTATGCTGATGTCATGTTTTGGCACTATTTTTGTGTTTATACTTGTAATACATTGAATGAAAAATTGCATATAAATTATTGCAACAAACATAAGATTAATTATGCTAAAATAATAATTTTATCTTATTTCTACTTATTATAAAGTTCTATTCATCATTTTGTGAATTACAAATAAAAGAGATATAGGATGTTTTGTTTTTGATACTGACTCACCTGATACTGGCCGTGATAAAGTCTGTATCAAAAACAAAATGCTTTATATTCCATATACTGTAAACGTTTAATTTTTGTTTATGCTAATTTTCACGATTTGTGAAAGATCGACATATTTGCAGGTATCAATTTTCATGGTTTTCAATGTCAAAAAGGCTTTTTCTACACAAAAACTTTTTTTAAGGGTACGATTTTTTGCGTTCCAGAGCCAACTGCAAAAATAGTAATGGTGCATTACATGATACCCCGCCACGTTCAACAAAATTTTAAAGTTTCAAGGGGCATAACTCCAGAACCCCTTGGACGTCTGAACCAAAAATCATACTTGGCCTGAGTTTTGTGGTATACAAGTTACATACCAAGTTTGAAGACAATACATTATTTCATTCACAAGTTATCAGTCGGAAACCCTAAAATTCGCAAAATTTCAAAGTTTCAAGGGGCATAACTCCAGAACCCCTTAGACGTCTGCACCCAAAATCGAAATTGGCCTGATTTTTGTGGTAAAGAAGTTACATACCAAGTTTGAAGACCTTATGTTAATTCGTTCACAAGTTATCAGTCGGAAACCTTCAGGGGACGGACGGACGGACAGACACACGGACGGACGGACAGACGGACGGAAGGACGGACGGAAGGACGGACGGACGGACGGACGGACACAAGACTTGGGGTATCACATAATACCTCGCCACTACGTGTGGCGGGGTATAAAAATAGCGAAAATATGTTTACAGTATATTGTTTTACTAAGTAAGGGGTATATAGATTCTTACCAAATAAGGAGCAATTGTCCATGAGAATGTAAAACCTATTCCAATAACAGATGCCTTGAACAAAATCTTCAATTCTATATCTCTTATAGCCAGAATCTTATCTTTAAATGACATCTCCCAGGCATACAACTTTAATATCTATAATAAAAAAGATAAACAACATACAACATTTGGTAATAAAGGGCTACGCCGAGCGCAGCATGATACGACCACAGCATGTCGTCCACTGAAATCTGAAAAAGTGTAATTTAAAGCGAGTATGGACAAACGAAAGAGCTTGACACAATAATTAGAAGGACGCAATAAGGAGATTGACCCAGAAATTAGCTGGACACAAACTAGGGAAAATAAAAATTAGCCCTTATGACTCCTTATGATTCCTCTTTGACCCTTTATAGGGCAGAAACAGTAAGAGCTACGCCCAATCCATTGACATACTGCTGAAAGCTTATATCAAGAGGAATCCAAAGAAAAAAGACCATCAAAATGCGATGAAAAATAAAAATTTTAGGTAATCTGCAAATTTGCAGTTTTGGCCCCTTTGAACCATTATAGCACGGAAACAGTAAGAGCTAAGCAAAATCCGTTGAAATACTGCTGAAAGCTTACATCAAGTGGAATCCAAAGAAAAAAATCCCATCAAAATCCGATGAAAAATAAAAATTTTAGGTTATCTGTAAATTTATGATTTTGGCCCCCTTCGGCCCCTCATAGCTCGGAAACAGTAAGAGCTACGCCAAATCTGTTGACATACTACTGAAAGCTTACATCAAGAGGAATCCAAAGAAAAAAATCCCATCGAAATCCGATGAAAAATAAAAATTTAAGGTTATCTGTAAATTTATGATTTTGGCCCCCTTTGGCCCCTCATAGCTGGGTAAGGAAACAAGTTACCAAAAATCTAATAGTAGAGCGCTATGTAAATTTTTCATAAGGAATCCTTTGAAAAAAATTGCATCAAAATCGGACTAAAAATTAAAAAATTAAATTTTTGAAATTCGCCCCTTTTGGGCCCCATTTATCTCGTGAACGGTACATGCCACGTGAAATCCGTTGGCATACTCCAGATTGGAAATTTTCTAAGGAGTTTACTGAAAGAAACCCCATCAAAATCCAACAAATAATAAAGATTCTACAGTCAAATATGTGAAAACACCTAATTTAACCCCTTTTGGCCCCTTTTTTTAAAACGGGTGGGGCCACAATGACCAAAACTTACCCAAGCATTCCTTATGTGCCAAGGAACATTGTGTAAAAATTTCACAAGGATTGATCATCTGGAACTTAAGTTATTGGCCAAAAACAAAAGTGTCTACAGACGACGACAACGACAACGACGACAACGACGACGACGACAGCACCATACCATTATACGACCGCAAAAATTTTTGCGGTCGTATAAAAACTCCATCACTGACAACTTCTAATTGTTAAGAGTACCAACTTCAACAGTGTTAATATTACTGTGACCATTTTTCATACTACTGATTGTAATTGTTGATTTTTATGCCCCCGCAAGGGAAAGTTAGGGGGGCATATCATTTACCCTTGTCTGTCTGTCCATCCATTCCTTTGTTCGTTTGTTCATTTGTTCATTCGTCCGTCCGTCCATACGAATAAAACATAGGTAATCAACGATTACAGAGTTCGCCTCGTTATGGCACTTTGTCACAGTAACAAAATCTTGACTGGATGTTGACATCACATTTGCATGCCTAAGCAAGATTACATGATCCTACCATGTATAGTGACTGAGATCTAAACTTGCCTGAAAACTTGGACATAAATCACTCATGCGTAAAACATAAGTCAAAGTGACCTACTTTTGCCTGGATGCTGATTCTATCAGGGATGCATGCCTATGCAAGGTTACATGATCCTACCATGTAAAGTGACTGAGATATGAACTTGTCCAAAAACTTGGATGTAAATCAATCAAGCGGAAAATATAGGTCAAAGTGACCTAATTTTGTCTGGATGCTGATCTACCATCAGAGTTATATGCATATGCCAGGTTACATGATTGTACCATGTATAGTGACTGAGATCTGAACTCGTCCGAAAACTTGAATGTAAATCAATCAAGCATAAAATATAGGTCAAAGTGACCTAATTTTGCCTGGATGCTGACCTTCCTTCAGAGATGCATGCATATGCAAGGTTACATGATCCTACCATGTATAGTGACTGAAATCTGAACTCGGACGTAAACTTGAATGTTCGTCGTTCAAGCGGGAAATATAGGTCAAAGTGACCTTATTTTGCCTGGTTGCTGACCTACCATCAGAGATGCATACATATGCAAGGTTAAATGATCCTACCATGTATAGTGACTGAAATCTGAACTCGGACGTAAACTTGAATGTTAGTTGTTCAAGCGGAAAATATAGGTCAAAGTGACCTAATTTTGCCTGGTTGCTGACCTACCATCAGAGATGCATACATATGCAAGGTTAAATGATCCTAACATGTATAGTGACTGAGATCTGAACTCGGACATAAACTTGAATGTAAGTCATTCAAGCGGAAAATATAGGTCAAAGTGACCTAATTTTGCCTGGATGCTGACCTACCATCAGAGATGCATGCATATGCAAGGTTACGATCCTACCATGTATAGTGACTGAGATCTGAACTCGGACGTAAACTTGAATGTAAGTCGTTCAAGCAGACTTAATATATGTCAGAGAGACCCAATTTTCTTGGAGGCTGTGAGATAGCCCAAGATGCACCTGCATACAAAGTTTTATGATCCTTCCATGGATAGTTGCAAAGATATATGCCCAAATGCGGACGTAGATGTAGATGTAGACGTAGACGCAGACGCGGACACCGGGGGTACTCCAATAGTCCCCCTCAACTTCGTTGAGGCGAACTAAAAATGCAACTTATCATGTTTTTTAGAAACTTTGCAAGCAAATTCCAACTTCTTCCAAGGAATCTAACTCATAATAAGAAGATGAGCACACACATATGTTTTAATGGCCATAGTTGCCATGGAAACTGAAAAAGGTGGGAAAATTCAAAGTGATGCAAAATTGATGAAACTTTACAGGAATGTAGCTAGCACAGAAATGATTTTGGGACTCACAATTTCACTTGCATATTTTTTCAAAAAAAGGGGAAGTACATTATTGTGTCCATAATTGTACTGTGTCAACACCTGTACTGTGCCAACACACACTTAAATTTGCACTGGCGATATTGATTCAGGGTTCAATGAGTGGGGGCATAATTTTTTTGCCATTCGGTGACAGCTCTTGTTTTGTTGTTGTGTTGTATTTAAAGGAAATATGATGGCAAGAAATTCAACCCTAATATATCAAACTACACTTGAAGTTTGTAATTTCACATAATTCAAAACCACAAATTTGTGTAAAATAATAAACATGATAAATGAATTAAAAAAAAAGATAACAGGAACACTTCTTATGACTGAAAGTAGTATAAACAATGTAGGATACAGAATGTAGGATATAAAAAGTAGGATATACAATGTCTGATATACAATGTAGGATATACAGTGTAGAATATAAAAAGTAGGATATACTTTGTAGGATATACAATGTAGGATATACAATGCAGGATATACAATGTAGGATATACAATGTAGAATATACAATGTACAATATACATTATGTTACCCATAACTTGAAGTCATCACTATATATAGAATTTTTACAGTCGACATCAAGATCTTGTAAACCGCTATGGGATATCTGTTTCCCAGATGACAACAGATCTTTCTCTTTGCCACAAAATTTTGTTTTTCCTCTACCGGATTTGACCTTACTACCAGATTTGACATGTTCAACATGGTGGGTGTCTTATAAGAAGCAGGAGATGCTTACTCTCCAGGTGCACCTGATCTCGCCCATGGTTTTTTATTGGGTCAGTGTTGTTCATTTTTGTATACATTTGCGTCTTCATTTTTCTTTTCTGTGTCGTGCTCATGTTTTGTCTTTGTTTCTTTGTTTTTCCGATGTTGCCATTGTCCTTGGATTGTTTGTTTTAGGCTGACGATTCGGTTCTCATTTACTTAACTATACAATGTACAATATACAATGTAGGATATACATTGTATTATATACAATATAGATTACACAATCTGTAAGTGACCTAATATGGTATATACACGGTTAGTAAATTTCATATTGGGTTAGATCACAGCTCGAGCCCAATATTCAATTTGCTGACCATGTATATACCATATTAGGTCACTTACACACTGTGTAGTGTTTATATTCTGTCGAGAGTCCAGTACAATGTCAAAAACCCATTTAAAAAAGTAGAGTGACGCTGCGTAATGGCAGTCACTGACAGTATATTAATCAGTCACCCAATATGGAATATACACGTGATGTCTTTTGACCAGTCAATGTCTTAGGAATTTACTAGAGGCAGGATATTGTAGGATAATTCCAATTGCTAATGCAATGTCCAATTTCATTGGTCAATGTCATGAACAACAAAAAAGTTATTTCTAGATAAACTTTTCTTGCCCATTAATACACTATGACGTTAAATAGTACAGTACATGGTGACGTAAAAATCAGTGACAACATTGTTCAAAGTTCAAAGGATTGGAATTATAAGAAATAAAAGTAATTTTGGAGGAGTTTATGGATGTGTAAATGTGGCCTTTCACTCCCAAACTCTACATAAAGTCCTTCGGACTTTATTTAGTTTGTGAGTGAGTCGGCCGCGTTTACACATCGATAAACTCCTCCAAAATTACTTTTATTCCTATAATATACAATGTAGGACATACAATGTAGGATATAGAATGTAGGATATACAATGTAGGACGTACAATGTAGATATACAATGCAGAATATATAATGTAGGAACAGTAGGATATACAATGCAGGATATACAATGTAGGATATACAATGCAGAATATACAATGTAGGATATACAAAGTAGGATATACAATGTAGATATACAATGTAGGATATACAATGTAGGAAATACAATGTAGATATACAATGCAGAATATACAATGTAGGATATACAATGTAGATATACAATGCAGAATATACAGTGTAGGATATACAATGTAGATATACAATGCAGTATATACAATGTAGGATATACAATGTAGGATATACAATGTAGATATACAATGTAGGATATACAATGTAGGAAATACAATGTAGATATACAATGCAGAATATACAATGTAGGATATACAATGTAGATATACAATGTAGGATATACAATGTAGGAAATATACAATGTAGGATATACAATGTAGGATATACAATGTAGATATACAATGTAGATATACAATGTAGGATATACAATGTAGGAAATACAATGTATATATACAATGTAGATATACAATGCAGAATATACAATGTAGGATATACAATGTAGATATACAATGCAGAATATACAGTGTAGGATATACAATGTAGGATAAACAATGTAGGATATACAATGTAGGATATCCAAAGTAGGATATACAATGTAGGATATAAAATGTAGGATATAAAATGTAGGATTACAATATACTGATAGAATTTCTTTACTTTGTTTATACAACCTACCTTTATTCCATTTAATACTTCAGTAAGGAGTTTTATTCTATTGTCTTTCTGTGACATCTGTTGTTCCTGTAGTTTATGGATGACAGACATGATTACTCCATTAATTGGTAATAATAAAACAAGGATACCAAATCCAGCAAACATAGATGGCCCCACTGTTGTATACAGGAAGTACAGAGAGAATCCAATCTGAAGTGGTGAGGACCATACAGCCCACAGATAATTAAGAGTATCTTGTATATGTTGTGTATCAATAGACATCAAATTAACAATTTCTCCAACAGTTGACTGCTTCCTGGCTTCACTTGTAAGGGTCAGAGCCTGCAAAATTTGACTTTTAAGTTACATCTTTCAATTCTTAATGAAAAAAAGAAAATCACTGATGAAAATTTAAAAAAAAAAGGAAATGATTTCTTAATTAAATATATAATGTACTTTTTAATCATGACT
>MJUU01053046.1:0-83993 GCA_002080025.1 Modiolus philippinarum | reverse complement strand
AATGATGATTTCTCTGTGTAGACTAATATGCGAAAACAGGAACAGCTATATGAGCAGTACTTGGAAGGAAGAACACGATGCATGCAAAGAATGTGGAAGTGTAGATGAGTTTCTAAGACTACTTCAACCAAAAAATTGAACCCTCGGCGCGGCTTAACTAGTCAAAACGACGTGCTGGCAAGAACTCCTTTGAGAAATACTTCAATGCGATAACGCGGCACAGTGTGTCTCTTTGAAATTATACGTCTTGACTACTGATCCCAGGGTCAAGTACAACGAAGATTAACTAATGTGTGCCATACAAATTGAATATTAGCTATGTGCCTGATGAATATTGCTTATGTGTCAATGAATTGAATATTGCTTATGTGCCAATGAATTGAAAATTGCTTATGTGCCAATGAAATGAATATTGCTTATGTGCCAATGAATTGAATATTACTTATGTGCCAGTGAAATGAATATTGCTTATGTGCCAATGAAGTGAATATATAATTGATTACGTGCCAATGAATTGAATATTGCTTTTGTGCCTAATTAATTGAATATTACTTATGTGCCTTATGAATTTAATATTGTTCTATGTGCCTAATGTTCAAAGAAAACATTGTTTGTGCAAATAATGAACTGTTTGATGTGTGCAAATTAATTGAAGGAAGTATACAGTCGCGACCAAAACATTGCCAATGTTAATAAATAAATAATAAATAAATTGAATTTCATGCATTTTTTTCATTGGTATATAAAATTTAAAGAGAGGGTTAAGTCATCACTTTGTGTTTCGTCGTTAAATAAATCGATTGGTTTTAAACATCGACCATTAAATCAATATACACCAACAGGGGTTGAAATTGAATATCAAGTATCTATTCTATCAATTGGTTTTGTAGCAGTTGTGCTATTGTTTCCCCCGATCATTTATTCAAAAATCAAAATAAAATGTTCATTTTCTGATTCTCTGTGATGATATGAGTAAAAAAAGTGGTCACAAGTAGTGTCAATTGTTATTTTCTATACAGCTGTATTACGGTTTACCTCTGAGGTACGAAAAAAAAAATTAAAAAAAAAAAAACTAGAAAAGAAATATACTGTCTGATCCCCTGTGATGAAATGCGTAAAATGAGTGGTCACAAATAGGGCTTAAAAACAAACATGTTAATCATCATACATGATACATCTCTGAATTTAGCCAAGTAAGTCAGACCACTAAAAGAAATACGAATACAATGAAAAACGTAATTCAAATTTTCTAGCATTTGTTGAAAATAAAGAATGCGGAATAATGTGCTCTCTAATTATACATTGTATGATTCAATCAAATAAAATTGGCATTTATACGAAATAAAACGCCACAACTCCTTTAAGAATGGACCAGTTTGCATTATGTGGCATTATTTCAACAATTTTAATAGTTTTATATTTGATCATGATGCAGGAGAGGTGGCGCATTTACAAATGTAATCTTAAATTATTACAGTGAATTCTGATAAAATGACATGCACGGACATAAATTGTGTTTCGACAGGTAACAAAAGCTTCCACCCTCCCAAAAAAGCATTCTAAACACATAGATAACTAACCTGTGTAATGTCAACCCATGCCGCATTGAAGTAATCTAACTCTATCACGCCGTCTTTTAAGTGGCTAAAATAATTTCTATGGTATTTTATTCTGGCTAAATCATCTTCTGGAGATTCGTCACATGATTGTGGTAGGCTAGTATATCCATGTTTAGGTGGTGTTAAAGAGGCAAAATTTGAAATTAAACAGATCATCATGGTAATGTCAAATGTCTTAGAATCTGGGATGCCTGAAAGCAGAAACCAAAACAAAAAACATTTAATCATCAGATATTAGTTACTTTACTAAAATAAAATGTTTTTGTTTATATTTTCTCACTTTTGAGACAGGACAGTTCCTATTTTTAGCGGTGTGAGATTTCCTTGTCTTGTACCCCCGGTACAAGACAGAAATTGCCAAGCAACGTATTCAGAGGTCATTGACGTCGCTTAGGAACGTCGGATGTCAAGTACGGCTTGGTGGTAAATAAAATCGTAGTTCGTGATTACAAAAGTGAGAAAATAAATCAAACACCGTTGAAAATGCAAGATTTAGAAATCTCAGACACCCTCGGGTAAGATTTCAATGGTTCTCTGACTCGGCAAGCCTCGTCAGAGAAATATTGAAATCTTACCCTTGGGTGTCTGAGATTTCTTGATCTTGCCTTTTCACCGGTGTTAGATTCATATAGTCTGTGATCCCTTTCTAAATTGAAGAACAGAACGTAACGTTTGTTTAAATAAGAGTGCAAGAGGTAAATAGGGAATATTACACTCTTAAAGTAATAGGGGATATCGACGATACCCTACTTGCATCCGTTAAATTACCTAATCTAATGACATGAAAATTTTACACAAATACTGGCCTCTCACTGATACTGCCAATGTCTACTGAAATATATGATGATTCTTCGGGAAGGTTTGGAGTTTGATTTTTCTTTCTTAGTCATTGGCTTATACAATTTTAGTTTCTTGATATTTGGGTTATTGGATGTGGTTTGTTTCCATTGATTTATTCACTTTTTTACCTTTTCGGGGCCATTTAGGGCTTACTTTATGGTGTGAGGTTCCTCACTGTGTTGAAGACCATATGGTGACCCCTAGATGTTTTGTTTTTTGTCGTTTTAACCTGGATATGGGATGTTGTCTCCTTGACATTTACCCCATTTCCTTTCTTTTTCATACTAATTCTATATTACGACGAAGTTGTCCATTTGACGAAGAATCTATAAGTAGTATGTATCGTATATATTTCAAGGAAAATTAATCAAACATCAACTAAAATTGTTAAATTTCTCAATGTACCAACCATTTGAAGGAAAAAGTAGATCCCACTGTTCCTTGTTTATTATTTTTCTTTTCCGTAGATCACACAATCCGTTGTAGTGTCCATGTATTTTGGATGGAAGATCTGTAGGTGGAAATATATGATCAAATCGAGCACGAACAGCACGTTGTGAAATTCCAGTCAACAGTAAGGAGAGCCTGATATAGTTCTCCTCTTCAATTGATAGCGGTTCCATAACAAAGGCCTGAAAATTATAAATCTTTCTTCTAACTTTTGCGCACAGTGGCTTTACAATTCATTTTCATCATTTTCATCAACCTAAAACAAAATAAACTCTATACATATAATGATATATTTTATATAAAAAGGATAAGAAATACAAATTATAAATAAAGAAAAATAAAAGCTAACATCTTCAATTGCTGAAAAATGCAGTTAAAAGCCGCAATCTACCAAGGAATTGCACAAGAAAATTACACATGAATAACAAAATACAAACGTAAACAACGATAGGGACTCTTGAGAGCCTGACGGCTTTTCTATTTAGATCTTATTGGTTATTTGTTCTCTATCAGTTTTACACCAATTTCGGTTTATGGACTTCCAAATATTTTGATTTTATCTGCACTGAAGAGACATAAGTTGTCGAAATGCGCATATGCAGAACCTAAATTCACAGTAAACTCGGTATTTTGTTATTTGGGACTGGCACTAGCAAAACCCAGCATGTATCCTAATCAATCAAAGGAAAACTCAGATAGTATTATTGTTATATTGTAACAAATTTGTTTTTTTTCTTAAAGAATACTCATTTTCCGAATGAAAGTTAAATGATTTGACTCTTATTATAAGTAAGTGAAAACCGAACTGTCAATCTCAATGCGGATAATCCAACGATGAAAAAATCCAATGGCAACTGAGGATACCTAAAGAAACAAAGACATCACAGAAAGGTGGCACAGGAAAGAAAAATGGAGACAAACTTGCAAATGAATAACGTGGACACAAGTTAAAATCATGGACGAGATCAGTTGCGCTGATGAAAGAAAAATTTCATAGAAAAAAATGAAATATGTATAAGCCTCATACTATCCTACTTTTCCTTGATCAGTGAAGCATGAAGTTTTTGCATGGATACACTTACTACGATGACTTTTGTAAAAAAAATACCTCAATGTGTATGTTTATAAATTTGTCTATTGATGGATGAAATATACAATACTTAAGTATCAAATGGATGCCTAATTTATAATATTAACACGGAATATATAAGTTTGGCCGATTTACGCCTTAAATATGGATTGGATAATAAAAATATACCCCTTCACGCGCAAAAATGGTGAAAATGACTACTTTTTGGCTTTTGATTTCTTTCAGATAAACAGTTTTGGTAATTTGCAGTACTTATGATATCTAACTTATCACTTGTGATAGTAGACTAAAAAACACCATTTAAGTTGGATTTTTTTTATTTTTTCAGTCAAAAGTTTTGAAAAATGGAAAATTTTGGGATTTTTTAAAATATTTTCAATATTTCGACTTTCAAATGTTAGAATCGTAAATTTCTGAATCTAAATCTTTTAATTGCCTATGTTATGATGTTCATTAAAGTTTTAGAACATATATTATGTTTAATATTTTCTTACAATCTTCTTTTAGGTTTGCAAATATCAAAATAAGCACCCCACCCCCTACAAATTAAGGACCATTTCTAAACAATCAAACTCTCTATGTCATAAAATAATGTTTCATTTCAACTTTAGTTTACACTTTACCTTATCTGGCATACACAGGGTCTCTTAAAAAGGATTTAGTTGTTAAAGTGTGCTATATTTGGACATTTTACTTGAAAAAAGTACAAAATGGGGTTTTTCATTTTATAGAACTCATGTGATTTGTCATTGAGATGTAGATTTCTTAAAGATTTATATATAACTTTAAAATATAGATGTTATATCGCTACAGTATACCTGAGCTATAGACTATACGTAGAAAAGTTTTTAAATGTTACAGACAAATTGCAAAATAACGAAATGATAAATTTTAACCCCTTCTTGTAAATAAAATTTCCACGTATTAAATTTTATTTCGCATCAAAAGTTACAGATTAGTTATAAGAATGAAATGTGACTTATTTTAACCAAAAATATACATAGATACTGCATAAGTGCAAATAACACTACACCCGCGGTCGTGCTGGCAATTATTAAAAAAAAAGATCGAAGAAAAATGAAATTTTCGGATTTTTTTCTGCAAAATTTCATCTTTTTGAAAGAAGCAAACGGAAATGTCTCAAATAAGAAAAAAATATTTAAAACTTTTTTAGTAAACATATTTTCATCTATATAATGATATTTGAGAAATAATCTCTTAATTGTTCCCAAACAAACACTAAAAAGGCTATTTAATGTGAAAAGTAAGTTTGCCAAAGAACAATTTCCAGTTCAAAGAGTGATACAAACTTTGAACGTTGTATCTCCTAGTTACAAAATAATCGCGAATAATCTTTTGTAGATTGATGAAAATTTGATAATTACGTATTGTCATTTTCTCTCATTTCAGGATTGTGGTCATGGAGTAAGTAGTTTGTATTGGGTTTTATACGTATGTTTATTATACTATAGGGAAACGGAACAGAAAAAGGGGAGGTTTGGGTACCCATAAACCGGTTAAACCCTACCGCTGGCTTTTGCAAATGCTGGTACCAAGTCCAACTGTTCGAGTTCCTATCATTGTTTACATTTGTATTTTGTTATATTTGTGTCTTTTGTGTTCATCCCTGACAGATTGTAGCATGTAATTGTTATTTTCAGTCATTGAAGATGTATCCTGTTATCCATTTTATTACATTGAAATAAAACAGTTTACTAATGGGTAGTCATTTTGAGATTTAGGGTGAAAATGTTTATGATTATGAACTTCAGAAAAATATGATAATCTTAAATTACGAAAATAACCATTTTGTATATGTCATTTGACTGATAAAAATCTAATGTCACGATAATAGACCAGAAACAATAGATGCACATCATAGTTAATATATACTATGACGTTGCTTTTAATGGAAAATTATCATGGAACAACGGCAGTAGAATACCGAAGGAACAAGTGAAGCGATGACCACAAAAATGGAAGTCTAAAGACATGTCAAAAACGGAAACTGAGTAAAACAACGAAATGTTAATACCTAATATTTTTTTGGGGTACAGGCGAGATGTTTGTATTTTGCTTCGCCCTGAACGCTTCTTGTATATTTAATTAGTGCATTAGATGGTCAAAGTATAGCTGATACTAACTTAATCGCAATTTGGCAGATATACGCTTCAAAGTAATTCAACTTCAAATTTTGTAAAATCTTAAAAATGCAAAAATTCTCAATAAGTTTATAAGAATTCTCAGTTAGTTTATGTGATATGTTTATTTAACTTAAAAAGATATCTTGAAGTCACCATGAAGACTTCAGCAAAGAACAAACACTCCTACCACACAGTAAAGTCAAAACGGCCCCTAGAATCGGTTTGAGTGGAATTCACTTACTAAATATTAAACAACGCCACAGCTATGTATCTTTCCTTTTGGTCATGGATGCGGAGAGGACAAGAGCCATATTGGGTAAAGTACTCATTCCCGACAAAGGGGAGCAATAGACATGCTAACGATCACCAATCACTCATTGAATAGATTGTAAGAAAACTTGGCACGTAAAATCGGGAGATGTGGGCAAAAATACAGATGACCAGAAAAATATTTGAATTTTTACATAACAAGAAAGCCAAAAGTTAAATTTTGATACTGTATCATATGAGAAATTTTCCCATGAACAAGAACACAATAACTGACAAAATAAAGAGATATTCACCTCAAGCACGGGGAATCTTTTTACGGACTACACATTGTACGAAAGACAAAATCCATCGTCAATGAACAAATAAAGGGATATGGAGTAAATTTACATTGTATGTAGTAATGTAGAGAGGTCAACTGTCAATTTGACGTTCAAAAAATTTATGACGAAAAGGAAGATTTACTACAAGGGGGCGATTTTGTTTCAAATTTATAAATTTCCTTAACATTAAAGTTAATATTTCTACTTTTCTTACATCTGCTTAATTTGTAATACGAGAGCAATTACCAATTATTCGGACTTTCTAATTAGGCAAAGTTATCATGCGTGACAGCCTTTTCAACCAGGTATTCATAAATTTCGTCTCATATGACTATTAATGTTTTTATAACAGATATCGGTCCCTTTTTGAAAAAAAGAAATGAAGTTCTAGTACGAACTGTCATTCAAGATTCCTTTTCCTTATCAATGGGATGAACATTGCTTTTCGTTGTCTGCGACATTTCAGTAGCAATTTCAGTCGAGCTTCACCAGGACACTACCGCAATGAAAGTGGAAATATTGGGCGCCATAAAACTTGTTTCACAAACAATACCATTTGTAATGCTTGTACCGAGTCAAGGCAATAGACATTATCCGAGTTCTGGTATTCAGATTCACCAGTTGTTGTTTGTCCGGCCAATGTGACGAAATACATGACGTTTTATTCTCTGTGACGTGACGTTTTCTATACTGTGACGTATTGAAAAATAGTTTGGTCAGTCCTGACATCACAGGTCGGATACGGTCTATTGCAGTTTATATATATGGTTTTGCACCTACTTTGAATTTTCGGCTCTTGCCAATTTCCTCTTTTCGGTTATTTGGTTGTTGCCTTCATTTTGTTTTCTAGAAAATAAAAAAGTCTCTCAAAATATCCTTATTTATCAATGTATAAAAAATGTATTATTTGTCAGTTTTAAGCTGCAAAACGTAATAATAATAAAAAAAATAAAATAAAATAAAATAATTAAAAAAAAAATAAATAAAAAAAAATAAAAAAAAGAAAGAAAGAAAAAAATTCTATCTTGAAATTCAAAAGACATACCTTCACATATGTTCGGGCTTCTGAATGGTTCATTGGTGGTTTGAAACCTAGATTATAATGGATCCCTAATTACACAAACTTTGATGAAGTCTGGGTATACAATAAATGGTACAGAGTTAAACTTTTTTCATCCTTCACCTTGGCGTCGAAAGATGTTTCATAGAAAAAATGTGATTTTTTTTCATTATGAGGTACCAATTTCTCTAATCATTATAGTTAAAATTTAACATATTAAACCCTCTGGTAACCTCACATTTTACAACTTGAAAATTGAGCTCTCTCGACTTCAGAATTCTTTTTTATGTCACTCAATGCAGTTATAGAATTTTTATTCCAGGAACACCCTGAAAATTGAAATCATTTAAGAGCCTTTGTGATAAATAAAGTTAATATAGTAAATATTCCAAATTTCATAGCACTGTTAATTTCGTCTATAACAATCATCCGATCTCGCCATGTGAAAATCTGTTTAAAATCTGTTCAAAAAAAAAAAAATGCGTTTAAAAAATTGATGGTCACAATTGTCAGTTAACTACGTTTAAAATTATTCAATTCCATTTAAATTTTTGTATGTAATGGTAAGAGCTATATCGCGTAACTACATAATACAATGTTGAAAAAAGTATCACCCAAGTATGACGAACAACTGTCTTGACAAATTATGGAATTTCTAATAAACCTTTCATAACACAGAAAATCAATAAAAACATATGTGATCAATTGTGCGGCTAACATACATTTAATCTTCAATGTTAGTCAAATTTTAAAGTATCTAAACAGCGCTACATAAAATCAATAAAAAACCTTAGATTTTTCTGTAAAATTGGACTTAAAGTGTGGTTATGGATTACAAAAGTAAGTTTAAGTCAGCCAGTAGGGTAATTCTCAACAGTACTTGAAGTGTAATATGTAAAGTAAATGGCAATAACTTTATCATTAACTTTTACATCAGATGATCCAAAAAATAAATCATCATGGTGTATATAATATATATCAACCAAATAAGATTTAATTGATTTCATATTTTAGCATAAATACTTTAAGTATATGCTACGCTTCTCCGTATACGTTAGCAAAAATCTCAAAAGTTCAATTTAGTGTTCAATTTATATACAGTTTGTACATACAATAAATATATCTTACAGATGTAAAACAATTGGTTGCAATCTTCAATTTGGAAAGCTAACGGACATTTGAAAATCATTATGTAAACAACAGAAGCATATTTGCATATGAGACGAGGTCTTTACGAATACATGGTAGGACTAAGCGACGGAGCAACGCTTTTATTGTTGTTTTTCATCTGGAAGTCAAAATTATTCCTTCAACAATGAGCTTTCCTCATACCTTCAGTAAGTTCAAGACGGCCACTATCATCGGTTCTGGTTTGAGAGAACTTTATTTGGTAAATGTCAAGCAACGTTACATCCATATTCTTAAGTCATTGATGTGGATTCGACAGCAACGTAAATTAAAGTAGGAACGTGCTCTTACAATTACTGACAATAATTTGATAGTTAAAGCTTTATCATGCAAATGCATACTAAATGTTTTGTTTTATAACACCAAGTATGATGAAAGGCTGCATTGTATGGAGAGGTGTTTCCGCCACCAGAGCAATTCTATGCTGTAAATTTTATCTTCTCTTTTTATTGTTTCACTTTCCTTATCCATAGTTCTGCATTTTCTATATTCTATATTGTAGATTCTATAATATCAATTTATCATATTTTATATTCTTCCTTTCAATGTTCCTATTTCATCCGTACTTCTGCAGTTTTTATATTTTATATTATTGTTTCTAAAAACTCAATTTGTTATATTTTATGTTCTTTCTTTAAATGTTCCCATTTCCATGCTTTGTTCATTAAGTTCTAAATTCTTCTTACACGACATTATATCTACCGTGTTAATTTCGAAAAATTTCATGTTTTATAATTTGAAAGAGAAGTGTTTAAAGTAAGTATTCATTGTGCAACATTCTTCCGTTTATATTTAACTTTTGTTTTTGTATTTTCATGCAATTTTTGTTTTTATGTGCTTAAAATAAACGTGGCCGAAAAAACGCGTATGATTGAATTATGACAACAGATGCCGCGAGTGTTTCTGTGACAGCTTTTCATCCACCAGCAGATTCGTCCAAGAACGGGACTTTATAGGGACATCATATATATTATTGTGTATTTCAAAGACAATTTTTAATATGACGCAACAAAATGACACTTTTAGGACGCTGAAATTAAAAAGCCTTTCCATTTAAGTGAGAGTGAAGCGTTGAAAACTTGAAGGGGATCGTCCATGATTGGAAGCGATAATAGACTTTACTAAATACTGCTTACGTGACGCGGGAAACACTGGAAAAAATCACCTTGAATCGGGAAACAGAGGTTTTTAAGAGTCTTTTTTAAACCTCCCCCACTCTCTCGTAAAACGGGAAAGTGGAGATTTTTGGAAAGGACCCCCATTGTGATCTCCTATATACAGCACCAAAGGTTTTATAAGCCAGATGAAAAAAAACTCCCATTTTGTACAGTGTTGAACGAAATTTCCATGCTACCCAGTAATGTATTTTTAATAATAGAGGGGGAAGAAGAGACCCACATGATTTTCGGGACTTCCTAATTTCCCATTTTTAACTTCGGGAAATCGGATAACTCTCTGAGAGCCCAAAGCTGAAGTCCGGAGCCCAGTGAGTGGGACCCGGAGCCATAGCATTGGAGCCCGGAGCAATAGTTTGGAGCTCAGAGACATAGTGTACGAGCCCGGAGCCCATGTGTTGGAGCCCGGAGCCAACAAAGAATGAAATATTAATATCGAGAAGGACTAATTGAAAAAATATTAATGAAGAGATAAATAAATAAGTAAATAAATAAAATCAGTACAAAAAGGGGAAAAGGGAATAAGTAAGAAAGAGAAAGTACACTATACAAAGGGAAAAGCTATTTTTGACTTTGAAAATTGCTTATATAACAACTATTCTTTTTGAGAAGTTTAGTAGCCCTTAGAAGGACTTTTGTCTGCATATGTGAGATATAAGCTCTTGACTTCACTTTTTCCTTGATTTCTTGACTTTCTTTTGTGCGGTAGTTTTTGTCTTTTGAGGAGAGTTAGCATCCTTTTCGACTGGCTTAGCTGTAGATTTCTTAGCTGCTGGCATGAAGGACAATTGCCACAGAAACGACATCTCGAAAGTTTATGACAAAAATATACCAGCTTGACCATGCATTTTCAATTACCAGTTGAAATCGCTGATTATATAGAAAAGCGAACCTTATGCTTGGGAAAGCTCGGCATGGCTGTATGAAGTTTCCCAGTGGTTGCATGTTAAATTGCACCGACTTAACCCCTAAATAGAGTTCTTTTTGTGGTGTGAATCTAGTCATTAGAGTGTCCAAACAACATTTCATAGTACTGAACAAATCGGTGACACGACACGAACCCACCCCCCCTGATCCACTTTAGCAGGGCCAGGTATTTCCATTCCCAGTTCGTGAGCTGAATATGGGAGATATCTGATTTCCCCAAGTTGAGAAATTGAAAATCCCGACGTCTCGAAAATCATGCTGGTCTCGCCAACCCCTCTTTTATTAGAAAACTATTACCATTCCGGTAGCCGGAAATTTTCGTTAAATAATGTCAATACACGGGAATTTTATTTTCACCAGGTGTATTAATGGGACTAGAAATATTTTACGCTCTTTAAAAGCAACCTTTTCCCGGTTCACGACGTAAACTTTAAGCGGTTCCGACATTATTTCCCGTTTCCCCGTGCATTTTGTTATTTTCGATGATCCCTTTCCTGCTCACTAAAAAAGCCGAGCCGCTTTCTGTTTACTTCAAAGCCGACCCCGCATCCAGCTTTAACCGCATCGAGACACACTTATAATTCTCCTGTGTGAATATGGCGAGTTTTGAGAGTAATTTGCTCTTGACAAAAAGAAATAGCGTAGTTTTCCCGAAAAGTTTTTAAGCCATTTACAGAAGAGATTTCAGTGCAAAAGGTAATTCCCTTCAAGAAAATAATTTTAATTCTTAATGGGCACATATTCTGTTAAAATTTTTACAAAAATCAGAAAGTTCTTATAACTAATTACATTGATTGAGGAATAACGCAGGTTCTGGGTCCCGGATTTGCATTTTTTAAAATTTGGACCCGGTTTCCAACACAAGGGCTCCGGGCTCCAACAATAGGGCTTCAGGCTTCAGCACCTAGGGCTCAGGACTCCATTCGCTGAGCTCTGGGCTTCAGATCCGGGCTCTCGGAGAACTGTTCATGCCAATAAATTGGTGGAATTTTGTGATCAAAGACGCGAATTATGGAACATTTTCCATCTCATTATTACAAATAAATTAACAGGACAACAAATATAAAAAAAAGTTTGATTGATCTACTAATTGACCACCGAAGGCTGTAATATGACCCTTGCCATTGTAAACTTCTAACTAGCGTGACGCTATGCATGAAATCATAGAATGCCCATTTTCCCTAGAGGTTTATTGCATGAATGTGTTCGAAAATTTAATGCATGTATACTGAACTTTCAAAATGTAAAATTTAAAAGAATACGATGTGTAAATGAACTGCCCATATTGCTTGCTCATTTCTGATTCACGTACATATGATCAAGTATGATAAACTTTGTGTTTTTTTTATCTATCCAAGAAACCAATTTTTTTCCCATCCCGTTTTATTTTGGACTGAAAATCGTGATTTTCCGTGGTTAAAAACATGCCTGTATTTAAGTATCCAAGTGGGTATTTTCATTCCGAATGTGTGGCCTTAAAATAGGGGTTATCCGATTTTCCGAAGTTACAAATCAGAAACGTAGAGGTCCCGAAAATCATGTGGGTCTCGCCTTTCCCATATATTACTAAATGGGAGTTTTTTTCATCAGGCTTAAAACTTTTGAAGCTGTATATAGAAGGTCACAACTAGGACTATGAGGCCCTTTCCCGAAATTCCACAATTTTTTCTCAACTTTCCCGTACCACGAGGGGGGATTTAACAAAGACTCTTAAAAACTCTGTTTCCCTATCCAAGATGTTTTTTTTTCAGTGTTTCCCGCGCCACACCCGTATTTAGGGCTAAGCAGTGTTTTCACTGAGTAAAGTCTATTATCGCTTCCAATCATGAACGATCCCCTATAAGTTTCCCCTGCTTCACTCTCAATTAAATGGAAAGGCTTTTTTTTATTTCACCGTCTTAAAAATGTCATTTTGTTGCATCATATTAAAAATTGTCTTTGAATACATAATAATATATATGATGTCCTTATAAAGTCCCGTTCGTGGACGAATCTGCTGGTGGATGAAAAGCTGATGTTTTACTAAGAAATACCCCCAAAATTTTTCGCGAAATTTACTTCATTTTTTAACTGGAACCCCCTTTTCAAATTGCCTGGATCCGCGCCTGCCTCTGCACGTCATCCTTTAATTCTACTAGTAGTATGCACAATGTGATATTCTTTTCTACAATCCTGATATAGTCAGGTAGAGCTTTTCCCAATATTTTGTGTCCGTTGTCCATGAACTTTGCATTCAATGTAATCTACTCAGAAACCACAGACGGTCATGATAGACCTAGATTGGTTCAATGAGAAAAAAATCGTCATGTCCGCTTATAATCAAATATAACCGCCAACTTGGAATATAGTTTTAAATTGGCTCATTCAAACGTTACTCTGAAACTCCTAACCAATTAGACCAAAATTGTTACGATTGCCAAATGTTAAAGGATGACTGCCAAAGGGGGACAAAGTTAAACATTGTACCAGAAGGATTTCACTGGATCAATTGCAGCCAAAATTGGTATAAAAAGTCATTGGATGTTTCAATTTCAAATAGTATGATCTTGTCTGCATGCAATCCAACGGGGAACATCATTTAATATTCGACCTTAATTAGGCATTCAAAGATCTTCTACTCTGAAACTACTTTGCCAATTGGCCAAAATTGGAAGCAATAGTCATTGGCTGGTACCCACTTGAGATATTATCCGGCAGATTGTCATCATATCAAAGATGATCATCAACCAAACTTGATCACTAAAGTCATTGGAGTCCATCGGATGGCTCTTTTTAAAACTGAAGTAAGGTTCTAGTGAGACATTGGGCCCTTGAAAGCCTCATGTTGCGATATTGTGAAAAGATGAAATGCTGTCGTGTTAAATCGAGTAAAGGTCTTGAGTGGTCGAGTAAAAGTCGGGTTATGGTCGGGAAGATCTTGTTTAGATCATTAACAGAAACAATATATTCTGCTTTTGATAAAAGTTTACGAAACATTTCAAGGAACAGAATTAATTGAAAATGGTTTGCAGTTATCTTAAATTAAAAGCATTAAAATCAAAACGGCATGTGATATCCTTCTTATTAGGGTTTCTTTTAAAAAAAATGTCGATTTTAAAATTTCGGTTTATCGATCGACTTCAGGAACTACATGAAAATACAAGTTTATCAAACGTTTTTTTTCAATGGTTGTAAAAAAACTCTCCTTCTGGAGGACATTAATTCTGTAAAGTAGCTTCCACCACCACAAAAAGGTAAATAAAGAAGTATTACCCTCATGACGTCTGACCCTAACTTAATCGCACTACAGTGTACCAAATTTTCCAACTAGGTTAATGATCTTCAGGTTATTTCCTTAGCTTTTCATTTAGATCATATTGGTTATTTGTTCTTTATCAGTTATTCAACATTTATGGTTTTATCATATGGTCTTCCAAACGTTTAAATTATTACATGCACTGACGAGACATCAGTTGTCGAAATGCGCATATGCAGAATCTAAATTCACAGTAACTTTGGTATTTAGTTATTTGTTACCAGTCGATCGATGCCTTTGCTGTTGGAATTTAAGTCACCAAGGGTATTCACAAGCCCAGCAGTCAGTACTTCGGTGCTGACCCGAAAGCCGATTCTATTTGGAACCTTGCAATATCTAAATCTTATAAATTTTGTTGAAAACTAAGGAGTCTTCCTCATATACAACTCTTTCCTTAGCTGATTTTGGCTTTTCATTTTGATCATGTTGGTTAGTTGTTCTCTATCCATTTTTAATCATTTATTGGTTTATGGACTTCCAAACGTTTAGATTTTATCTGCACTGAAGAAACATAAGTTGTCGACATGCGCATATGCAGATCTTAATTCACAGTAACTTGGGTATTTAGTTATTTGTCAGTGGTGATGTTGTGCTTTTACGATTTCATGTATTTGTTTCTTGATTGAATGATACATGAAAGTAAGTCATTTATGTTACACAACTTAGAATATAAGATGATGCAACACGAAGTTAAAAAAAAATTAGTTTATATTAGATTTATATACAAAACTAATAATGAACTAGCCATTTTGAAAGACAACATGAAAATATCATTTCACTTCCTTTCAGAAATAAGTAAACAGGTTGACAGAATTATTGAATTCAATGTTGAATATTAAAGATCATTTAAAAGGTATTATATCTTGCAAACCTATGTATAGAAATATGCAATACGTTATTCCAAAATATTATTTAATAATTTTTTGTATGATAAATATAAAGTTCATAGTATGTTTTGTAATTTCAAGGTCAAGTGTATGTCTGATTTTAAATTCAATAACTATTGATCAGTTATGTATGTTTATTTGTTGGGATTACATTTACCAAAAAAGAAAAAAAAGTTAATAAATTACTAAATAAGAATGAACTAAAACTAAAATACATAATTGAAATATTATATTTATATTAATAATAATATTGAGCCCTCGATTAGGTCGTTTTAATACACTGTGCCCTCTTAACCCTGAAGGAAGTAGTATTTGTTACATCTTTTTTTAATACAATTAGATAGTTGTATAGATAGTATTATAGTAAGTATCAATTACGTACCTGCAGATATCAAGACCTTTATAAGATCATACTCAGATAAGGGGATCGCGAATGTCCTACAGTGACTTTCAATGTTCGTACCAAAACTAAATAATTATATACCTCTTATAAATTTTTGTTCAATTCTGCTTCATTGATAATTACTTTTATGCTTACCCGTCATTTAAAGAAATCCTATAGAATAGATTATATATACCTCGATCACAATCATCATGATGATATCAATTTTGAAGTAGTTATCTTTGGATTTATTGAATATATTTACCTTTCACAGGTATAAACATGGAATTTTAATTCGCGATAAGGGGCGCCCCTAGGATGTTTACATTATGAAGGTGTAATTTTAGGTTGCCATGCGAGGGTCCAGCATTATTTGATAATTTTCTTCTATTGACGATAAGCACCGTTATCACTGTTATGTCGATAGTACAATAGGCTATTGACTGAAATCACTTTCCGTGCACCCCCCCCCCATTCCCATCTAGAATTTTTTTTCAGTCCTCTAATTTGGTAGTTTGCTGAAAATTTTGTACCTAATCTGTTAGCTGTGATCAGATTTTTTATTTTTCACGTCTAATTTCCTCAATATTTCGACTTTCAAATGTTGTAATCGCAAATATCGTAAATATCTGAATATATATCTTCTAATTACCTAGTATTTAAAAATGTTTTAATATGTTTGAGCGACTAAGTCAATAATATTTTGTTTCAATATGCTGTAAGGCTTGCAATTGTCGAAATAAGCACCCCTTCCCTTAGAAATTAAATCAACAATTCCAAATACTCATTCACTAAATGCTATAATATAATGTTTTATTTGAATTTTGACATAGATTTCACTATATTTGACATACAGAAGATCTTTTAAGTAGAATTTAACTGTTTAAGAGAGCAATATTTTGTCGTTCTATCCAAAAATATTTACAATATAGGATTTTCAGTTTTCTAGAATCTCTAATGATTTTGCGTAGATTTGAATTTATATATTTTTTTCTTCTGTTCACTTTAAGCCATAGAACAAAAAACGACGACAATTATCATACCAATAAAATGCCACGGATAGACGACAGACGCTAAGCAATACTTCAATATTGTTCTATGTATCAAACAAATGGAAAGAATATAAACAAAGACATGTAAAGTGCAATACCACACGACAGAGCGAGTGCTGTTTAATCCAATATAAACATATAGAACATATAAATTCAAACAATTTAAATTTAAACAATCATTCAAATAACTGTTCAAGGGAAAATATTTCAAAAACTCAATGACAAAAATTAATTTTGTAGCAAGAAAATTCAGAAAAAGTAAACCTATGAAAATCAGAAAAAGATAACTGAAAACATAAAGGTACCATAGCTAGAAAATTAACCGTCCTATCGAGTAGACCCTGTCGTGCTGAATGACTAAAGCGGGAAAAATCTCACAAAAATACCAAACAATAGCGCCACCTATGGGCAGATAATGCAGAAGAAAATAATTTTAGTCTAATTCATACATTCCAACGCCTGAAATTATATAAATATGGATGTTGTATCGTTACAGTATGCGAATTTCATTTGCTTCAAAAGCTACAGATTTGCGATTAGCATGGAATGTGATTCACTTAAACCATTAAATACAAACTAATACTAAATAAGTAAAATGATATGTCGGCAATTATTTATACAAAATGGAAATTTTTCGAATTTTAATTTTTCAAGTTTATCATATCACGATAAGATAACAAAAGTATGTCTCAGGTAAGATAAAAGAATCTTTATTCAAAACTTTTTAGAAAACATATTTTTACTTACATTGGGATGTTCAAGAAATAACCTCTTTTATTAAAGAAATAACCAACAAATTGTTCCCCAAATACAAAAATGCCTTCTTAATGTGAAATTAAGTTTGCCATAAAGCAATTTTCAGTTAAAAGTTACATAAAAACTAACTCTGGACATTGTTATACCTAATTTATAAAACAATTGCGATTAATCTTTTTACGTTAGTCGTTTTGAGTGGAAAGAAAAATGTTATTGATAATGATACCAAGGAGAAATGAGAGTTTTGAGTTTCTAGACTTTGAGAGAGGTTTTGTGATTATATGATAAATGAGGAAATATCGTCCAAACTGTTATACTGAATTCATAAAGAATATGTCTATAATCATAATTACCCAGTTTTTACAGAGAACTTCAGTATTTTAAACATTTCAAGCCATCAACAAAAATAGGTTATCCGTAAAATGCCTAAATATTAGTAATTTACTATATTTTGTTATAAACAGGCACATATATGCCATTTTTCATGATACATGTTCTATAATTCATCTGAGTGTGATAAAATGTATGGTATAGAAAAAAGAAGGGAAACTGGGAATGTGTCAAAGAGACAACGACCCAAAGGGGAGTAATAACAACTCAAAGTCACCATAAGATCTTCAATGAACGGTGAGAAAACCCCACACCAAACGGCAAGTCGGAGTCGGCCCCTGAACAAAGTGCAATCAAGTCCAGCGAATTAAACATTATCCTAGACTCCTACAGACATAAAGTAAACTAACTAGAAAAAGGACAAGACACACAAAGGCTTAATAAAATCCTGACTTAGGACAGGCGCAAACTTGCTGCGGCGGGGTTAAACTAGTTTTATTGGATCCAAACCTTCCCCCTACAGCCAATGTGATAAATCAAAAAACAATCGTAACATGCATGTTTGTATGTATGGAAGACATCACACATATTTTTATTTTAAGATTATAACATGTCAAGACTCTAAAAATGACATGCAAGTAGGGAAGTAATGATGCAAACACTGGGTTTAAAATCTTTAAAAAATTATTTGTTGAATTAATAAACGTGGCCCTTGACGTAAACGTCGATGGAAAATGATGATTTTAGTGTTCTTACGGCCCTCTCTGAAATCAAACAATAGAATATAGACAACAGATTCTCACTGTCCTCGTTCATGGCTTTCTGTGAGTCAATATATGTCAACAGCAGAAAATTAATATAATTTTATCATTTTCATCAACATATAACATACAAAATACAATACTGCAGCTCAAGTTGTGTTTGAGGGATTATCATTTCTAGATAAAAAAACCATTTAAATAAAATTCACAGTAATTAAGTTTACTTTTAGATGGCGTTAGTGATGTTATCTGGAGATGCAGATTAAGAATTTGATGAAATATTAGAACTCGAGGAAGTTACACGTGGAAAGTATATTTTCCTTTTGATTGATAAAAATCTAAGTCACGTAATTAATTTTTGGCCTGTGAAAAAAGACAGATGCAATGAATGTATTTTAAAGTTACAATACACTGTGATGTTGTTATGATTTTATTTTAGAAAATAGTCAAGGAAATGTCAAACTGACCTAAAATTTTTATTGGATGGGGACAAAAATGTAGTATTTTGCATCGCACTGTACAGTGGACACTTACAGACCATTTATACAGTGCATAAAGATGGCAAACGTATAGCTGAGTCTAACTTAAAGTCTTACAGATACTTCACAAATTCAATAATTTATTTTTTGTAAAATTCTGAAACGCTAAAAATTCCCATTTCTCACAAATATTGTACAGCGACCGTCTCACGCTTGTATAACCGGGGGAATGTGTAAGCGTTCCGGTTATAAAATCAAGAAGGAATATATTTCCGTTCTATACTTTTATTTTGCAGTCCGGCGTAACCGAACTATAAACCTAAAACTGACGTAACAAATAAAATAACAACAATACATAAAAACAGAGATTAGCGTTGTCCATAGAAATGTCTCTATATCGAAATAATTAAACACAAATTGCGGATTAGGATTTTTCCACTATTGTCCACAAAGTACACTGTCTAAATGGAGTCCATTTGAGGATTAAAGATTACTAAAAACCGCGATAAGAATTTGATGAAAGACAGTTAATTAAAAACTAAGATATCGAAACTTGACTTTAACAATTTAGATTTTATAGAAATAATTATAATAAAATATGTCCAAAATATGTGTTGATAACGAATTTCATTTTTTTTTTATACTTTCCGAAATAAAAGCTCCCAAGTGTCCGGTGATATATTCCTCCGCTCTAAGGAAGACACGTCCTCGTGTCTTGAATAAATAGTCCAAATAAGATGAAAACTTCTTTTGCATGAATTTCATAACTATATTATTCAAAACTAAATTCCAGAAATTAAATGTTTAGTGATATTACTTTACGAATAATTTTGCCTGTTGAAATTTCGTCGATATCCCCTGTGATGTCCTCTATTTCGATGGCGATGTGACTGATTTGGGTTCCGAGATCGGAGTTCGTCTATTTGATCTTGCAGGTTATATATCTCCTTCTGCATTTCTTCTTTTTCTCGATTTAACTTAAATTGAAGGTCAATAGCTTCACATCTTTGATCGTACATTCGAGCATTATAGTGGTGCATATCTTCAATTTTCTCTTTTAAATCACATATTTCCTTTTCGAACTTTTCCTGATGATCATTCTGTAGCTTACACACATGTACCTCTATTTGAAGTTTGTAATCTGTCATTTCCGTTTCAAGATCGTCAATTTTCTTTTTATCTTGCGTGCGCTCCTTTTTTATTTTGTTTAATTCCGACATTGTTTTAGTGTGTTTTTCGGCCATTTCTCATAATTTTTTCTCCAGATAATCACACTTTATCATATGTTTAACACGTTGTGACTTTTCCATCTCTTTTTCAAATTTTGCGTCCTTAACTTTCTGTTTTAGAGTTTTCACTTCTTCTCTTCGATGGTTGGCTCCTCCGTAGAATTCCTGCAATTCCATGTTGTTTAATTCTACACAGGGAAATATACACATGATTTTCTTTTCCTTAAACATTTTCAATCTTTCGGCATCACGCCTCAATTTTGATTTGCTTTTTGCTTTCTTTTCCGGCGTTTGTCCGTGAAAACTACACATCTTGGCGTAATGTCCAAAATGTCTACATTTATAACAGAAAGATCGTCTGGCAGCACATATATTGAAATGAAATTGTGAATGTACAGTCTTACCGCAAAATTTGCACAAATTGTTTTCCGAATTGACGAGATATCTTTCTTCTGACGGATATGGCGTTCCATAATCACACGACTGGATGCTCCAAGGTCTGTAGAATTCTGTTCTCCACGAATGCATTTTCGGTTGGGGAATTTAACTCACGGTAGAACTAGGTACGGGACCAGCCACTGTAACCACCACGTATAACCGGGGGAATTTGTAAGCGTTCCGGTTATAAAATCAAGAAGGAATATATTTCCGTTCTATACTTTTATTTTGCAGTCCGGCGTAACCGAACTATAAACCTAAAACTGACGTAACAAATAAAATAACAACAATATATAAAAACAGAGATTAGCGTTGTCCATAGAAATGTCTCTATATCGAAATAATTAAACACAAATTGCGGATTAGGATTTTTCCACTATTGTCCACAAAGTACACTGTCTAAATGGAGTCCATTTGAAGATAAAAGATTACTAAAAACCGCGATAAGAATTTGATGAAAGACAGTTAATTAAAAACTAAGATATCGAAACTTGACTTTAACAATTTAGATTTTATAGAAATAATTATAATAAAATATGTCCAAAATATGTGTTGATAACGAATTCCATTTTTTTTATACTTTCCGAAATAAAAGCTCCCAAGTGTCCGGTGATACTTGCAAAACGTTTTTTCACTACGATTTCATTTAAGGGTATATTTCAATCAAGTTTGTAGGACACCCTGATGAAGTTACTACCGTGTCTTAACACATCTATCGAGATTTTACTACGCTAATAGCACACCCTAGTGGTTTTACGCCTTTTTAAGAAAGTTTTCACTAGGTTTTTGACAGTTTACATGTAATTTCATTTACATTTATTTACATATTCATGCTAATGAATGAATTGAGACTTGAGGTTATAGAACAACACACTATGTATCTGTAGAGACTTTGTCTCATTTGCAGTCACTCCATATCCCTTCATTGGTAATTGCTTGCAAAGTAACTTTCATTTCTTTTTATTGAGCAAACATCATTGTAAGATGGTTTTATGAAGTCCAATTGTAATTCATTTTGTTATGCAAAGTAACTTTCATTTCTTTTTATTGAGCAAGCATCATTGTAAGTTGGTTTTATGAAGTCCAATTGTAATTCATTATGCCATCATTGGAATATTGGCCAATAATAATCATTACACCTTAAAAAGTTAAAACTTAATCTTGTATCAGGGTAATCCTAAAGATTTTGATATACAGGAGTTTTCAGATACTATGAAAATCCGTGAAAATTGCCAACAATGGGTATTTCAGATAATTTTGTTTATTCTATCTTTCTGTGCTGCATTAATGAATTTTACGTGCTTATGGCGTACACTATGCGTGTTTTAAGGTATTACAATAGTTTGTTCAAGTCTACATTTGGCGCTCTCTACAAACCGAGGTATTTCAAAGGAATTAAAATATGGAGTCTTGTATTTGCTATTTAAATAATGCTTTTCTGAAACAATACTCTGACATTTCGACCTTCATAATTCGTTTTATAATTTTACCATAAAAGCATCTTAGTACTACAGTTAAGTACATTTAAATATACTTGCTTTCATCAGATTGTAATTGTTATTTTTGTAATTACACTATCAATACTTATCCTCTACAGATATGTCGACAAACGAATTCCGAAGCAAAAAGTCGTGACTCTACTCTATGATGTTTATTCTCATTTGTGAAATAGAGGATTATTTTTAATTTTTTTTTAAATTGATTGTTTTATTTGTTTTTTTTTCGCTGTATTGAATGTTTTGATCGTATTTGCACTGAAGAGGCATAAGTTGTCGAAATGACCATATGCAGAAATTAAATTTACAGTAACTTCCTTATTTTGGTAGTTATTGCCACTGGATCGATGCTACTACTGGTGGACTGGTCCCCGAGAGCATTCACTAACCAAGTACAGAACTTCGGTGTTGGCTTGAAAACCGATTTTATTTTGACACGTACATATATGTACAATATCTATATCAGACAATTGTGTTTAAAATTAAGGAGTATTTCCCTCTTACGAAGCTCTGTCCTTAGTTGGTTTATGGCTTTTGATTTGGATCCTTTTGATTACTTGTTCTCTATTCCAATGTCTTGATTTTATCAGCACTGAAGAAACATAAATTGTCGAAATGGTTATATGCAGAAATTTTCAGTAAGTTAAGTATTTTGTTATACGAAAATTGCGAGGCAAAATTTAGCGGACTTTAATCTTTTGTCGTCATAATTGTCCTGCCATAGTGTCAAAGTTAGATAATCTGGGTTTTATGAATTAGGCACAAGCACGTTACCATGTGTTGTATACAGTTCGGTACATCGAAAACGTTTTGAACATGTTCAAATTATCAACGTTTGCCGTTACGCCCACGTTATACTTACGCCATATGTACGTCATACACATGTACATAGCAATATATAGATCTTTCTGTCATGATAAAAAGTGTATAAAACGCACGAATTGTGTTTTTGTAACTAACGAGTATAATTTATTATAAATGAAAGGTTATGAACAAATTAACAAAAATCCACAAGAATGTAAAACGCTGCTTTAATTGATTCTATGTCCCCGCCGGATGCAATCTTGGTTGAGGAACCAATATATCACAAACTTTGAAGGGACCACCTATGGACCATTGCGACTTCATTCGGTTTAAATTGTTCAAGCATTTTTTTTTAGATTTTCTTGCAAATCATTTCCAAACGAGTCCTTTGTTAAACTATTCCCCTCTGGCGGCCATCTTGGATCTGATGTGGACTAACAGGACACATTTTCGAAGTGGGCTACCGACTGCTTAATGTATTTTTACATCCATTTTTTGACATATGGATGCGAATGTAGGAGTTGAGACGTGCTTGTTAAGTAAGCTTGAATATCTTTATTGAACTGTCGAGTCCGTTTAATGAAGTCTAATTGCAATTCTCTTGGCCATACGTGGAAGGCTGGCCAATAATTTTCAATCATTGCCCTGAAAGAGTTCAAAGATCAATTTCGTTTTAGTGTAATTCCAAATGTTTTGATATGCAGGAACCTACAGATACTAGTAAATCCCTTGAAAATGACAGACGGGCATTTTAACGGAATATCATATTCTGAGTAAAGCTTATACCATAGGCTATCATTTAATGCCAATTCTTTATAAATGGAATGTACCAGTAAACATTTGAAAGCAATTGAAAAAAATTGAAAAAAAAAACAATTGCTTCAAAATTTCGTCCGGTGCGTCCTAAATGGGGGTATGTTCCGCCATTGCATACCCCAAAAACACACAAACTCTACAAATTCAATACAAAAATTAAAACACTAACAACGTGAACTATAAAAAAACAGAGTGACATAAGGTGCTCCGGAAGGGTAAGCATGTCCTGCTCTGTATACCACACCATTCACACTGTCGGTGGGTCAATCCAGGGTTAAGTTAAAATCGGTAATGTCAAATCAGGGAAGACTTTAATCTAGCTGAAAATATCCGTTTTCATTTGTGACACCGACATATTATATCTATCTATGATGTCGTTGTGACGGCCGTAAAATTTCTGAAGGGAGGAAGGAAGAACGACTGAACATATCCCTGACGTAGCAGTCTTTGTCACAGTGCTTTTGCTCTTTCCACAAAGTCACTGTATAAACTACAAGCTTTACAGTAACGAATTTATAGTGAAATATACACTCCGTATGTTGGGGAGGTGGGTAAATATTGCTGCTGAAAAAAGAAAATTCTCAATTGGAAAGTCAAAATCATCACTTTTGTCATATAACCTACAGGTAGATTTCAGACGTCCATGGTCGTCAATGTATAACAAAAGGTCTAGGTATGAAGCAGAATTGGGTGTATCGGTTGTCTCTTTGATTTCAAGTTTAAAGGTGTAGATCCGATGTCAATATTCTTAAAAATTAAGTCTATATATCTGAAGTTGAAATTAAAGTCTGGGCCAGTTGTTTTTATTTCTGTTGTATTAGCCCTTGTTAAAATTTTGCTTCTTATGAATGATGGAAAAGGTCAGCTAAAAGTGGCGCACAATTTGTTAGGATGGAACCCCTATTGTCTGTTCAAAAACGCGGTCTCTACATTCAACAAAAATGGTGTCAATTAAAAATTTCCACGCATCTTTATCACGTCATTTTCACTATACTTCTTGTTTGACTGAGTATGGTTCTTAACAAACTATGTTTTATCTTTTCCCAATATCAAATACGAGTAACTGCGTTCTCTGTTTTTTTTTGTACAGAAACATTGATTGATCAGATCGGAAATTACTGTTTTAAGTGTATTATGTAGAATGGTTGTATAATAGATAGAAAATATCAAACCCGATTGTTATTATTTTTTGACTTGAAAACTTTGTCCCAGCTTTTATTTTGAAATGGCTTGATGTATTCAAATGAAACTTGAATTGCACATGATCACCATAATGAAAAGTGCTTGCCATTAAAACAAATTGAAATTGCCCGCGATTTCCAAGATAGCCCCCTGGGCTAGTTTTTTATTTTTATTTTGAAGAAGCCCTTCGATGAATTCAGCTTCATATGAGTGGAGAAATAGATCAGCTAAAAGAGGTGCACAGAATTCCGAAAGTTTGTAGAAAAACAAGTCCTCCAAACTGGACAAATATATTGTCGATCAGAAACTCTAATATTTTAATCACTTCTTCCTCAGCCCGTTCTGATTTTGAAATTACTTTTCATTTTACTTTTGCTTCGATATTCGTATGCCAATTCACTCAGAAGAGAAAAGATGTTGATACATTATTTCCGTTTAGTCGTGTATACGCACTCCTTATGTAGAAAACAACACTACCAGAGAATCACATTATGTTATATAATGTTTCGTACTGTCAAATTTTCCACCAGTACTTTAGCATTCCCATATCATACAACGTTCATATACGTAAATTCTCTTCACTAGTTCCTGACAAAAAAAAAAGTTTATACACTTCATATGATCTAAAAGATCAAATGCATTAAATAAATCATATTTATGAGATAACATACGAGTTAATTCCAGAATAGGAGAAAAACTGGCAACAAAACGGCTTTTTACTATTATACCAGTATCGTGCATGCTTTAAGTCCACTCAGAGTTATAAAACAATAAGTTACGGAGTAGTTGCAGGAATTATTTCCCTTAGATATTAATATTGCTTTGGTAAATTCTTAAAAATAGTCTTAATACAGTGCGATTGGTAAAATAAATATTTAGCAATGATTGCAAAGTGTATTTGATTTCATGTATATTATATAACGTATAAAAATTCCGTTTTCTTTAGTAAAATTTTGTTGAATATCCGATTCATCTTACCCAGTGCAACATTTTTTTCTATGCCAAATAATGCTGCAGCCACATATGTTTAAGTAACTAATTCTATGTAATCGACTTTTTTGAACAGATTTAACTGAAGCTGTCAAGTCTGATAAGAAAGTAAGTGAATTATAGTTTCAACAAAAAGTAGGTTGTATGATTTACGATTATAAAACAAACTTACTTTTCCCATATAACCAGTCAATAATTATATATATATTTTTTTCTGTCGAAACAAAACAGACTAATGTTACACATGCAGAGAACATACGTCTAAAATGTTGACCTTGTCTGACGCCCTAATTTTTGAGGTTAACAAATTATGAAGAACTCGCAATCAACAAAAAATTCGAAATTTTTGCAGTTTCTTGTCTTTTAAATCTTTAGGGCATTTTCTATTATTTCATGTTATTTTGAACCACTTGCAAACTGCATTAACTGAGAGTCGGACATCACGGCCAGTAACACCCTGGAACCTGTTTAGTTTTGAGGTTTATGAAAGATGGCTAAATTTACCCGTTCTATCCTTCCTTTAATCTAGTTCTTGTCTCCAAAAATTTCTGTACTACCTGAATTGTAAAAGACAAGAAAAAAAAAGTTTTCTAGAAGTTCTGATTTTGCCTTGAGACATAAAAAGCTCTTTTTATTTGTCATTTATTTGTCATTTCAAATTATCAGAAGTTGAAAATTTGGCAATTTTGATGTTGGACATTATATAAACATTGCAATGTCATTTTCATTTGAATATTCACTGTATTTTATAAAATACCTACAAAATAAATTTTAGACACAAAGTGTGACATTTAATATTCGCATTGCTCCGGTTCACTATTCCAGTTTTGTTTAACTCATACGCTACTCAAGGGCCTGTGGTCGAGACAGTAGCTACCTTAATAAAACTCGGCTGGTAACAAATTGACTCCTTTAAAAGGGTATGTTGCCATAACTTCAAGTCATCACTACAGATTTTACAGTCGTCATAATAATCTTCGGGACCACTGTGGAACATATGATTCCCAGATGTTTCCATTTTCAGTTAAAGTCTCTTTTTTGACATCACTGGATATGACATTACTACTGGAGTTGCTCAACATGGCGGATGTCTAATAAGGGGACCATGCAATAGTCCGAACGTTCATTGGTCCGAAGGCACATTAGTTCGATGGTCCATTGGTCCGAAGGTCCAATAGTCCGAGGGTCAATTTTCGGCTTTAATTAAAAATATAGGGCAAACTTGATCATATTTTTGATAACTTTAAAGTGCCACATGACCCTAATAACTATTTTTGACAATATAAAGTATATGTATTTCAAAGTATTTCACACCCGTTAAAATAAAATTTCATGCATTGGTTCTGATGTAATTGCGTAATTAAACTGGCATTTGCACCTGAAATTACCATAAACAATCGATGACGTCACACATTGAACAGATTATTTTCCAAGTTGTTTGTAAACAAAGCGATGAGACAATATTATGGATGCTCGAGAAGACAATTCTAATTGTAGTGAATTATCGCTATCGTGTGGATCGTCATCCTTTGACGACGACGAAGCAGTTGAAACTCTAGAAGATGAAATTGGCGATGTTCAAGAGCATCATACCCAGAGCACGATCCATCCGTACCAGTTTGAACCATACGTGTCAGACTCCAACAACAACTCGGAAGAGGAAGTTGAAGCGACTGGAAACGAAGATAGGCTCCAAGACAATCAATTCATGGTTAATATTTATTATACTTTCAATGCACTGTTCTCAATGTAGAACTGAGACGCACGTGGGATATAAATGGGAAAAGGGGGAGGGTCGGAAACAAACATTTTTCCTTCATTTCGTGAAAATACTGAATTTGCCCTACAAGCCCGTCAAACAAGAAGTGTATCAACAAAGATACTTGAATATAATTAAACAAATGAACACTTTAAAGCTACTGCTCAAGGTAAACCAAGGGCTGCACTTGACTTTGGGATTGATTTTTGTGTTACCAGTGCCACTTATACCAAGATTCTGTTCAAATCTTGACACTCACATTATAAAGCAGAATATATGTAAATTGCTCTCAAATATGCCATCAGTATTCATTCTAATTTCCTTTTTGTAGTAAATAACTGAAGGATCATAGACATGATAGATGAGGATCATGCAAAATGCCATATGGTATGCAACAGGAATATGTCTTACCTGAACTAAAATCACTGAAGGCGAGGTATTAATGTTCTGTGCTATTAATAATTTACACTAGGCTCACATAATTAAGGCTAGACATACATGTGATTATATTTTATGGTAATAATAAATAATTCAGGCTAGGCAAAATAATATTTAAGTGTGGCAAAATAATATTTTAGTCGAAGCAAAATAATATTTAAATCTAAGCATAATTACCCCCCCTGTAAACTAAGTTAAGGTTGTATAAAGGAACCCCCCCCGTCTTTCTGTCTGTCTGTCTACAATTAACTCCTCTTAAACCGTTTGAAGAAACCTGATGAAACTTTATACAAAATAAGAAGAATATGCAGATGTGCATCAAGGAATATGATTTATGTCCGTGACATAACTGGACTTTGAGTTTTCATTCAATTGCCTAGTAAGCGCAACTCCTCCGGCAGGGGAGATTATTTGACATTTCGTATTTTTTTTGTTGAAAATGTGGATTTCGGAGGTATCCTTTTGTATCTATGCCGAAGTCATTATGAGAAAGTATAACGGCTCATGTGCATACATGTATGAAAAGTCAAAGACAGTCGGTGAGGTGATGTATAGTGACTATGTTAGTATACAAACCAATATTCTAGAATGATTAAAGTTTCTTTTGAAATTATTTTTTTATTGTTTCTTTGGGCATGTTTTCGGTACCACTTTAATCTAATGTAAAGAAATAAAGACATTCATTATTTCGCCGTACACCAACATGATTCAACATGCTTTGGCCATGATATGCATAAATATAACAATTATGGTAATAGCATTGAACTTTTAAATGACCAAACTTGCAGAATGTCTGCATTAAATTGCATTGTTTCCATATGTTTTTTATCTAATGAAGAAATTTATAGTAATGTGCCACATGTTTTTCCTGTATCAACTATATTTCTCCGTCATAATATGTATCATTGGTCCTTTATTCCGAGTTTTACAAAATGGCGCCATATAATCTTAAGTCTATATTTGAAGGAGAAAAATGAAAGGTAAAGGCACAAGAAGATGTTCCTTCTAAACTGGAAGGACTTTACAGAATGCAGATTGCATGCCGCCATATAAAACGTATAGTAATAAAACAATGTGACAAGATAGGTGAATATATACAAAGTGGTGGCTATTTTGTTTTAAAAATCTGTGTTCGTCGCATCTGCTACATGAATGTTGGGAATTTTTACCTCCCTTTTCTAATATTATACCAGGATGTAGGAAATCAGATAAAAAAGCCAGGAATACTCGATTTCTCAGCAGCAACATATTGGAGAGGCTGATGGACATGTACTTCAATTTGCAGACAAACCTGCTTGACAGGGAGTTGAAATATGGACTAGATGAAAATTTTGCCAAATTCATTGATGCGCAAAATATAGGTCAAGGTGACATAATTCTGGTATGGATTTTGATTGCTAAAGGTGTAATCACTTACCTATCATCATCTGTCTATGGCGTGTACGTGCTGAGATATGGTGCAAACCAAATATTTTAATAGAAAAAAGCTAACTAATTAGTTCAAATAATGATCATGACAAAAAATGGAAAATTAATATTGTCAGTTTTTTTTATAAAATTGGAATTCAACAATGAAGATGCACCGAATTTTTTGTCAAAAATTTATTGATATTAAACATGATTTGCAAAATTAATTAAATTATTGATATTGATATTTAGATCATACTGGTAATTTGTTCTCCATCAACATTTACACATATTTCGGTTCATGGATTTCCAAATGTTTTAATTTCATCTGCACTGAGACATAAGTTGTCGAAATACTCATATGCAGAACCTAAATTCTCAGTACCCTCGGTATTTTGTTATTGGACATGATTTGCAAAATTAATCAAAGTTCAAAAGAATATATTTGGGTTAACCAAAGATTTACGACGACGACGACGACGGAATATATGGTCCCTTGTCTCGCCTTCACGACATTCGTTGCAGGCGAGACAGACAAATAAAATTTTATCAAGGATAAAATGTCTTTTAAGATAAAGATTGCCTTTCCACATTTCTTCGTGCATCCTATAAAAATGGCTAAAAATGAACAAACTTTCATCTTAAATCCAAAAAACACAGTCAGCCTTACTACTGTTTTCGCAGACCTCCGTATAGTAGGATGGGGTCTTGAATTTTGCCGCTTTTAAAAAAAAAATCTTATGGATTGAAATATTTATGTCTATCTGTTTTCAAATAAGTTATCAAACCATTATACACGATTCGTCAGACTTTCGGAACAATAGTTCATCTTCTGACTTATGCACCTTCGGACTAATGAACCCTCGGACCAATGGACCTTCGGACTAATGGGCCTTCGGACCACTGCTACAGTCCCGTCTAATAACAGGTTCGGGAAACCCCAGTTTGGATACTATATTCAAGTAGGGATATATGGTTATATCACAATTAGGATGTTAAGGATGGTCACTCCTCAGGTTTTTGAAACTGTCTCTGACTTTCGGAATTCTCTTGTTTAATACATTATTATGCAATAGAAAATTTTGCACACTGACTCCCTATTTTCTTTTCCAAATATGATAATATATATCTTCAATAGACTTCTGACAAAATTTGATGAAATTCTTGATATGCCTTCATCGAATTTCATTGGTTTATTAACTTAATGCAAAGTGAATGAAAAGTCTAGAGAAGTTCGGTTTCCCGCCAAAATTTCAGATATTTAAATTTCAAAAATTTCCACACGGACCTATCAATATTTTTGGCTTAAACTGATGTATGATCCTTATTCTAATAAATGAAAATCATAATTTTAAATCCTTGATATAATAAACTTGAGGAGTGACCATCCTTAAGTTAGTTTTTAATTGATTTTTTTTTTATTTTCCAATGATGCATAATGAAACAAAAACACGAGAATGATTTAAGTAATTATATGACAATCATATCGCCATCTGCCTTATGATGCTGCAATTCATGTTCAGAGACATTTGAATAGCCTAAAATCATACATTTGATTCTTTCAAAATTAAAAAAAAATCACCACAAATGCAACAAATTCAATGATGAATGCAAAAAAGGAAATTCTGTGAAAATATCATTTAATGCTCAGATATTGTAGTTTCAAACATCATAGTTACACCCTAAATATATAGTAAATTTTAACATATGGTCAATAAGAGAAATCTCTTGAGGAAATCAAAAGTCATAACTAATTTTCTATACTTCATTTGTTTGATAATAGAAAAGATATACTTCCTCAAACTAACATGGTATGCTGAATCGAAGGTAGATAGAGCTTTCGTTGAGAGAGGCAGCATAGAACTATCCTTTCTTTCTTTAAGTTTATGTTATCTCTTAATTAAAGTGACTGTTTTTTTTTAATCATTAATCGATCATAAAAAAGCAACATCATTTTGACAACAGAAGTATATCGCCTGAAAGCTCTAACCATATGGATCTATATTTTTTTAACGATGTTGCTGCATTAAACTTCTTGATTATAATTGACGAATAACTAGTTAAATATCCTATTTGGACGTTATAGCTCATCTGGGATATAGTATTCCAATAGGGGTTTCCCTCAACCTGTATAAGAGAAGGAGATGTTTAATCTACAGCTGCACATGGTTTTACGTATGTTTTTTTTTTCATTTTGTTCGTGTTATTAATCTTTGTATGTTTGTGTACTCATTTTTCTTCTCTGTTCAGTAGTCATGTTATGCCTCTGTTTTTTTTAAGTTGCCATAGTCCTTGGGATTTTTCATTTTTAGACAGATGATTCGGTTCTAACTTACTTTATATTATTTTGTCAACAAATACACCTATGTCAATGGAATATAAGGTATACTTATGATAAAATGAAGCAGAAGAAACGTTTGTAATGAATATATAGCTACAGACAATATATTCAGCTTCCAATGGCCCAATTCGACCCTGACCACCTCGAGCTCTTTTAATATCAAAGTAATCGAATTAATCTGTGTTTTTGATTTTTGCGTTGTATTTTATTATATATGCATGTGAATTTAAATATCTTTAAAAAATTCATTTCCTCTAACTTTTTTAAAACTGTTTACGACAAGTTCGGTTTCCCATTTGGCATTTACTCAGAGGTTACATTTTTTTTTAATGTTTCACTTATTAAATGGTCGGTAAAATAATCATTTTCCCACTTTCCACTGTAAATATAATCTTTTTTTCCAGCCGTATGAAGTGGATAAATATTTCTGATAAAGACAATCTTAAATCCACAAATCAAATAAAGTAATAAAAATATGTTTTCGTTATTGTTTGCTGAAAAAGTATTTTCGGTAGTTTGTTGTCTTATTCCGCTATTTTGGTTTTAGAAGTATCACCTTATTTGTCACCAGCTTGATGATTGCTAAAAATGGTCCCTAGTTAGAGCCTCGTAATATTATTACTGTTACTTTTTTTAACAATTTGGCGCTGGCATTCATAAGCATATTGCATATTTATAAGTATGCGATATTGGGTTAATTGGCTGAGTTGCTCAAATGACAAGGCTACACATAAAAAAAAAATAAAAAAAAAATAGACCAGGTAAGCAAAAACAATCTAAAAATCCCTGGAGTTAGGGACCGGTCAAAATTTATCAAGGAATGGGACCGGTGCAAACAGCAGTAGGACATGCATTTTTTCTAAGTGCCAGGGTATAGGACCAGGATTTTTTTCAGCCAAAATATGCATGGGACCTGAGCATTTTGAGATAATATCTCTAAATGCATGATTTTTTTTGTCTTCAGTTCTTGTATTTAGACACGATCGGAATGGGATAAACAACTATAAAAATGGCCTTTTCTCCTCTGTTGAATCTCTTAATTGATCTACTGATTTTATATATTTTATTTACGTTTCATACCATAAAAGACTAAATTTGATAAATAGTTGTACATATAATTTCAATTCTGTGCATTACTCTATTGTATGGATTTAGACATTATCAGTATGGGATAACCAAAATTGGTCATTCTTCAAAACTAATCTTTTTGAAGAAAATCTTAAGTGTCATACCCACTTTATACATTTTATTTACTTTTTACACCATAAAGACCAAATTTAATAAATAATTGCTAATACAACTTCAATTTTTGGCATTACTGTTGTACATGTATATGGATTTTGACATTATCGGTATTGGATAACCAACTTTTAAAATTGTTTATTCTTCAAAACTGTAATCTTTTTGAACAAAACCATTATTTTTTAGCCATTTAAAATATTTTATGTGCTTTTAGACTAAATTCAATGAACAGTTGCCCATTTAATTTCAATTATGTTTTTTTATTCCTCCAGTACAATGATGTATATGGATTTAGTCATGTTACTTTCTAAAACTATTTACAATATATATTCTATTTACTTTTCACACCATGAAAGACCAATCAGATGAAAGTTGCTAACCTTTTCCTTATAACTCAAGATTTAAGCACTATCTGTTTGGGGTAATCAACTATAAAAATTGGGCAAATTTCCTCTGTGTTAACTCATTTTAATACAATTATTTTGCTTTTAATACCTTCAAAGAGACAATTATTGTTTTAATTTCCCATATAATTTCAATTCCGTTCTAATTATTTTGACATAAAAATGTAAACATTTTGGTATCTCACCACCAACCATAAAAATGGAATTTCTCTTTTGAAGTAAGGTTTTTAAAAACATAATGGGAACTTTTTTTGTACCGCAACGGGATGGGGCATCGCTTTTTGTTTCATTGTGTTACCACGGGACCGCAACTTTTTTATCGGGCATTTTTGTTTTGCGCCGGTCACATGCCTTAATAGATTTTGACCGGTCCCTTATTTGAAAACATAAGTCCAAGATTTTTCATGTTTAGCTTTATTCTGTAGATTTAATGTAAAATGCAAAATTACAGATCCCGTGACAGATAAGCTTTATAACTCACTCATGCCCTCCTCACATTCATGAGTAAATTAGATTTTAGGACAGTCGATAAATATTTCTAGAAGATTATAATTTCGGATTAATTCTGCTAAAATTAAAACTGGAGTGAAATGAAATGTACAAAACATAAATAGAGTTGTCATTGTGTTTAATATAAATGATAAACATTTCAAAAACAAGGTATCCTTTCGTAAAATATCAAAAAATTGAAATGCCATGAGACATTTCGTATAAACACAAATAAACAAACGAATAAGGGAAAGACTCTTTCGATTTTCGTGAGGGATGGGGAGGCTTTATAATATAATTTATTTTGATGTCGATCTCAAACAAATTATTTTGTTCACCAAATGTCACTTCAAATTATCTATTTGTATTTCGAAAATTTTATTCAAGACAAAATTTAATTATTTATTTTATTGACAGGTAGGATTAGAATATTCATTTCACTGGCACCGAGATTGAAATATTTTATTTCAAAAATCGAGCAGCAGCAATTCTAAAATATCTGGTCGAATTGCATTTAAAAATATGAATACATATCAAATTAAAGTTTAAATAAAATTTTCTATTTTATCTGGTACAGGTTTGTTGTGATGAGAACGAGCAAGCGTAGGCAAAAAAAGGATGTTTTCTTTTCGCATTTGATGAAGTGAAAATGATGTAGACTTCACTTGACCTCAGAGAAAATTCATATTTCAAGTAGAAAAGATTTCATGTGCAAAGTTAACATAGAAATATGTTTCCGTGATTCTTTTTGAACCAACCCCCCCCCCCCACAAAAAANACAAAAAAAAAAAAAAAAAAAAAAAAAAAAAAAACAAAAAAACAAAAAAAACAAAAAAAAAAACCAACAACTTCATTGGTATGCACGTATATATATGAAGATCAATGACGATTAACAAGCAACAAAATTCAGTATTTTCATCCGTAGTGCGATAGTGTTTCCAGCAAACTGAGCTCCTTGAGCTAGCTGGCAGTTTAGCGGCGAGCACTCGTTCGTCCAGCTTTCAAAAGTACGTTTTGATCCCTTTTTTCCTTTTCAAGATTGTGATCATGGAATTAGGTGTCTACCTGTTTAGGGTTTTATTCATATGTTTATTATACTATAGGGAAACGGGACAGAGAAAGGGGAGGTTTGGGTACCCATAAACCGGTTAAACCATACCGCTGGCATTTACTAGTGCCGGTATCAAGTCCGGCTGTCCCATGTTGATATCGTTGTTAACGTTTGTCTTTTGTTTTTATTGTAGTTTTTTCCTTGTGCAGTTCCTTGGTACATTGTGGCATGTGACTATGTTTTTCGGCGATTTAAGGTGTTTCCTATTATCTTTTTACTCTATTTTACCAACAACGAAGTAATATGACGGAAGTAAAGAAAAAGACAGAAACAAAACAGAGAATTCCTCTTGAGAGAAAAATGATAGGCGCACAAGTGGTCCTCTTTCAGTAACGACTATAGACGAGGGCGTGACAGATGGCACTAAACAAAGAGACAAAGGAGCTATCTCCAAACAAAATATGACTGTTTGCCAAAGTAAATGATTTAATATAATACCAGTAAGAGGGTCAAATTATATCAGAGAATATATATCAACCACTGCTGAGCAGTTCTGTGTTGTCAATTGCGAGACATGAAATTAATAATCATTTCAAAATGTCGTCAAACTATTTAACACTACAGACGCTAAAAAGCTTTACGAATCCCATTTTGTGTTCGTACATGCGTCCCCTTCTATCTTGCAAAGAAAAACCTCTCAGAAGAACAAGACAATTACTACATTGTTTTTATAAGACTTTGTTACTTTAGTTGTTTATACGGATCTTTTTATGTATAACGCCCATACAGAATCACATGCTATTGTATATATCATGCTTTGTCCTGTCAAGTTTCCATTCAGGAACAAAAACTCTCGTACGCATAGGTCAATACTGGCAATTAAATTTTGTTTACAGATACACCACTACCAGCTATCTAAAGGGACATATTAAATAGCTCATATTTATGATATAATATACTAATTAACTCCCAAATAAGCAATTATTGCAATTTTTACTCTTGAGAAAGGCAACAAAAAAGCTTTCTACCATTATATTTTAATCATGAATGGTTTGTGAATTCGATATATTGCATGAGTTGTTACTCTTTTTATTGATAGGAAAATTGAAAGGATATTGAGTGAATGTACATGTGACAAAAACGCACACGATACATAGAAAACTCCAGTTTATCAAGGACAGGGCTTTTATTCCTGTCTACATCTTGATGTCGCCCAAGGGTCTTCAACTAGAGGTGAACAATATTCACCCCCTCAAGCGAGATCAAGAAGACCCCTAGCGTGCACTTAAGCGGTATTCTTGACAAAAATTATATCAAGGTCATCCCCTTGCTCCCCACCCGCCATGGAGTGCCAACTTAGGCGATGCTCAGAGTTATCCAGATGTTTGTTTTAATAATTGCTAATAAAACAGTCTTTTTACATTCAAATTGGTAAAAATAAAAAATACAGATAAAAATCATGCAAAGTGTATTGGATATCATATATATTATATAATGTCTTAAAACTTTTTATTAAGTGGCACTTTGTTGAATATTTGATTCATATTACCCAGTGGAACACCATCTTTCGTCATTCCAAACCTTGCTGCAGCCACAGAATTCGAATCAACTAATTCTAGGTTTATCATAGTTATCGGCTCTTTGGAACAGCTTCAATGAAGCTGTCACGTCTGATAAGAATATAAATAAATTTTTACAAAAATGGCTGTGTTTCAACACATAGTAGATAGTATGATTTTAGGTTGATTAAGGCCATATTATTGTCTTGACTGCGACGATAGTTGCTGAAAGTGGTCTTTTGTTAAATCTTAGTGGGTACATGCAGATCTGACGCATGTCGTGTAGCCTTTACATCAATTTCGTTGTTCATTGACTTTGTTTACTTTTTACATTAATTCTTACATGAATATATTTATAACAAGAAAGTCTAGAGGCACCATTTATTGTGACATTTTCATGAGTTCACGCTATGACACCTGTCGTGTTTCTTTGAACTTTAAATTGTGCTTCCGTTATTTTGTTTAGCAATGTACATTTACATTCATCATATATGGTGTACATCTTTCTCCATACATGCAAATTTGGCATATGTTATGTAGTCTTGACCTCAATTTCATGGTTCATTAACATTGTTTAAATTTACTTCAATTTCCTAGCTTCTTTGACACATATGCTCACCATATATTGTGTAGTGTTGCACCTTGGTGAGTATGTGCCAGTCTGACACCTGTCATGTTACGATTGAACTTACCTTCATGGTTGAGAAACTGTGTTAACTATTTATATTTATGTCAGTTTCCAAGCATCTTAAACACCTATCCTTACAATATAGTGTCTGGTGAAAATGGATTATTCCGATACATGTCATGTAAACTTTGGTTCAGTTTAACCATTGAGTGACGTGAAATTTTATATTTAGATCAGTTATTGTTACATTTTGGTTGATACCTGCAAATCTGACGCATACATTATAGATTTTGTCCTCAAATTCAAGCTTCAATGACTTTTACAGATATCTTGCATTTCATAAATTCTTTAAAAAATACAGGGCCAGAATGACATATCATGTCTATTTATACAAATACAATTGTATTTTTTTTATTTTTGAGTCCAACACTTGTCATTTAACCTTAGCATCAGTATATTGTAGCCTTGTTATTTTAACATCACACTACTATTTTGACTACACCGAGACATAAGTTGTCGAAATGCGCATATGAAGAAACTAAATTCACAGTAACTTCAGTATTTTGTTACTACAAATTCATTGCAGTCTTTTTCAAAGGACACTGAATTAGGTTTATCATATGTTTAAATCAGGGCTTCGAGAAATGCAGATTAATAGTTTTTCTGAAGAAATTTATTGGACGATATCCAGATTTGATTGATAAATATTCAATTCCTATTTCCAATTTTATTGAAGACGGTTTTGTTTAAGTTTTGGCTTCTTTCTTTATATTTCTCTTCTTGCCACTCCAGTGTGATTTCTGCACCGAGCGACAAAAACATTTTACCTGTATGACACTAGGCTTGTACATCGAACGACAAAAACATTTTACCTATGTCAGAAAAAATCTATAGGTTATGACAGGAGGCACACCACTTATTCGCCCTCCCATTGACTCTTATGTTAAATTCCGGGATTTCAAAAATATGTCAACTAAGAAAATATAATTGAATTGATTTTGTACATAGTCGCAACATAAAATTTTCGGTATTTGGTCGTATTTCATTCTATCCGTTCTAGCTTGTTACGCAACTTAATCATGTTTTTTAACTGTTCTTTGCTCTCTGTCGTTCATCTGGAAATATTCTATGATCTTGCTGATTATAACATGTATCAATTGGCTGGAGTCACTACAAATTATAAGGCACTATTTTTTATAGTACTATTTTCGTGGTCTGTCAAATATTGGCGAATTGAAATAGTGAAGTGCCCCCTGACAATATTATGGCTTTGACATTTTACACAATCTGGGCACACAGAAGCTATAGTTAGTCGTCATATAAGCGGGAGGTTGATGCATCATTAAACCTGGTTTAACCCACCATTTTATTTATAAAATGCCCGTTCCAAGTCGGGAATATGACGGCTTGCCAAAAATGTTCTGTGTTGGATTGTGAATCCCTGATTTAGTCGAATGTTATACGGATTTTCCTTACTGGTTTCTTCCTTTGATCGTTTCGGACTTTTATTGTCACTTTCATTTGGTAAAAATAGCATTTGCAGGCGAGACACTTCTGTAACTACACTTTTATAAATTAACAGTAACTTTGGTATTTTGTTATTTATATACAAAAGAAACAGATTATGCTTCATATATGTTCAAGGATATTAATGCATTCTCCCTCATGATTTTATTCTCCCAAAAAAATATCAATAATCTATTCGCCAATTAAAACGGCATTCCCGAATTTGACTTCCCGTTTTACACACTTGTGCAAGGGGAAGGAAGTCTAGACTGGAGAAACATATCTTAATATTATATTTTCATGAGGTAACTTAAAAAAAAAAAAAAAAAAAAAAAAAAAAAAAANAAAAAAAACCAATGTTTTAGTATTAATAAGACAGACTAGAAAGTTACATTTTACTGTAGATTCCCAACTTGGATTATTTGATACAATAATAGTACCGATTTGATTGAATGGTGCACAGATATGGGGCTGTGAAAATAGGTTTAATATAGTAAACTTCCATATGCAATTTTTATGTTATATTCTACAAGTTAAAAAATATTCCACATTATATATTGTATATCGTGTATAAACTTGTTTAAATATAATCAAAGAATTTGAAAAACTGATTGCATCACCCCAAATAATATGAAATGCTTTAGTGATAAGATTATACAAAAAGTGGCAAAACAATATTTTGGACTCTGCAAAGTATGATTGCATCACCCCAAATAATATGAAATGCTTTAGTGATAAGATTATGCAAAAAGTGGAAAAACAATATTTTGGATTCTGCAAAGTATCTGATATATTAACCGATTGGTTTACTGTTTTTTTTCCCGTAAGCGATTTTCATCTTTTGCAAAAATGCAAGAAACACTTCATGATCACTATTTCATAACTAGTTCTGGTTACCAAAAACATTTTGTTTGCTTTCTTTGCATATAAACAAACAATCTGAAATTTTCGTTTTGGGATCGAGTTTGCATAAAATAAATACAATATTTAGAATTTATGGACAGATGTAAAGCTTTTAATTAGTCGAACACAAATGTTAAAATAAAAATGACAGTAATTTAATGTAATGTAATGTTCCATCGAACAATAGGGATACGTGGATGCTTGGTGCTACTTTTTACAAAAAAACTTAGTATTGCTCTCTTTCCGAGAAACTGTTCATCAACCTGGTAGGGTCACCAGGGGTCTAAGGTCAGCCCTGGCCATCTCTTGATGACCTTCTATGAACCATTCTTCAAAGTTCAATTAGGCAAAGCTTTTTTAATCCTTCGGAAACATATAGTTACAGACATATTCAGTTTCCCAAGCTTCCTTGGTGGTTAATCTCCTATGAAAGCGGCTCCAGAGGTTCAAAGTCGGCACTGTCATTCCTTGTGTACCTTCTATGCGATTTGAAAAGTTCCCTTTGGTAACGCTGTAGTAATCCTTCGCTGGAAAAGTAGCTTCAGGAAATATTCAGCTTCCCAAACTGCCTGAGTGGATAACCTTCTACCAAATCGGCAATAGAGGTCAAAAGTCGGCTTTGACCATCTCTTGGGTATTTAATATGAACATGTTGGGTATCTACTATGAACAGAAATATGTTGATCATTGGAAATTTTATATTCTTGATATTCGGGTTATTGGATGTTGATTGTTTCCATTGATTTATTCACTTGACATTTACCCCATTTCCTTTTTTTTCATTTATTTTAAAAGTTCTTTCCGGAAAAGCTTTTGTAAACCCTTGTTGAAAATCTATCTACAGGCAACATCATCGGCTACCCAAACAGGCTTGTTGGGTAATTTCTTATGAAGTCGGCACGAAGGGTCCAAATTCTGCCCTGACCATTTCTTGAGTACCTCCTATCAACGCTTCTCAAAAATTCCCACCGGCAAAGCTTTTGTAATCGCTTGGTGAAAATGTAACGACAGGAATTCTCTTCAGCTTTCCAAGCTGTTTGGGCTGGTAACCTCTGAAGGTGTCCAATATCTACCCTTACCTTTTTGAGTACCTACTATGAACCGTTCTCAAACGTGTCCTCCGGCAGAGCTTTTGAAATCCCTAGGCTAAAATGTAGCTACAGGCAGTATCTTCAGCTTCCCAAACTGCCTGCATTTTGAATGCTCTTTTTTCAATAATGAACGTAAATCATTGTTGCCACGTAATTTAACTACAAATCCAAATACTGACAAATTGTATAACTTCTTGCCCTTAAGTTAAAATATTTATAATGCTTACTGTAATTTGCAAAATTCTGTAAAATTGCACTCTTTCGCAATAGTCAACTAATCTATTGATTGTCTTCCTTTCATATCACATAACTTAAATGGTGTATATGTTGCATAGAATGTTCTTTATTTTCATTCAAATGTATTACTTCATGTTTTAAACATTGTATGTACAATTTGTTTATATTCGCATTTCCCTGTTTGGGACTTGAGAAATAATAAAAAAAAACTTGAATTTGAACTTGTATTCTCAAGTTGCAAGGAATGCAGTAATAGATCATATCTTTTAAACATACTCTTCACGTACACACTGTGTAAATTGTTGAATAAATTATAAATGAATTTATAATTTTATGGACAAATCTTTTTCATGTGGTTCAGAGGTCTTGAAAAAGAATTATTTGTTTCAAAATTGCTGTGGTTGTGTGCTAAAATATCTCAGAAAGGGCAAGCTTATGCCTAACTAGTACTCATTTTCAGGACTCGGTTTAATTTTTGTACATATGTGAAGTAATTCCCCACATCTAGGTAAGAAATTGCTGGAATTTTACCTTGAACCTTAGCTACCAGACAAATCAATGCTAGCTTGCCGTGAATTATATATCATGCCATCAGGAACAATTTTGACAAAAAACTACTCGTTTTCCAGACCGCTTGATTTTCTGAAAATTTAAGCGTTTATCTTGAAAGCAGATTTGGTCAGAGAATTTTACATTTAGATTAATTTACAATTTATAAATTGAGTTCATGTAAATTATTTTTGCGAAGAATGCATTGCCTCATGTCCTGAATTGTTTTACTATATTTCTTGTATCTTTAAAATACAGGCAAATATTGTATGTTTATTTAGTGTCTTTGTTTTTTTTAATTTAGTTGAACCTTAATCCTCACCAGTATAAATTACTAAATACCGAAGTTACTGTTAATTTAAATTCTGCATATGCGCATTTCGGCAACTTATGTCTCATCAGTGCAGATAAAATCTAAATGTTTGGAAGACCATAATCTCAAAGATGTTTAAAAACTGATAGAGAATAAATTATATAAATTATTAATATGATCTAAATGTAAAGCCAAAATCAGCTAAGGACAGAGATTTGCATGAGGGAGATACTCCTTACTTTTCAACAAAATTTACAAAAAATTAGATATTGTCAGTTTCCAAATAGAATCAGCTTTACGGGTCAGCACCGAAGTACTGACTACTGGGCTGGTGAATACCCTCGGGGACTAACAGTCCACCAGCAGTGGCATCGACCCAGTGGTAACAAATTACTAAATACCGAAGTTACTGTAAATTTAAACGATATGTATTGTTGACGGAAGTGTTAAAAATGACTGAGGCGTCGTCTGCTAGATAAGAGACTCTGGGTAAAACTGGCACGGAAATGCCTGCCGTTTAAAACGCAAAGAAACGACCGAGACTGGGGCTAAACGGAAGTGATTTTAGTGTAGAAAAAACAAACAGTAAAAAAGAAAAGTTTAAGAAGGCCTCATGGTGACTTCAAAATAAAGAACAATAAAAAACCCGTTTTTAAATTAATTGGTTTTACCATGTATTCGTAAAAACTTTGTCTCGTGTGCATTATCCTTTCAGCGCTTTTATTCAAATAAGGGGAAAATAAGAATAGCAATTAAATAAGAAGTCCGGTGCCGGGGCTTAACAGAAGTGATACGAGAGAGAAGTAAACGGACAGTAGAAAAAAAGGTTTTGGAAAGCCTCATGGTGACTTCAAGATGAAGAACAATACTAAATGCGTTGTTCCATTGCTAAGTTTTGCCATGCATTTGTAAAGACTTTGTCTCATGTGCATATACTCCATATCCTTTTATCGTTTTTTTCTCGATATGGCAGGAAAATAATAAAACAAGAAAAGTAATTAAAGAATGGTGTGATGCAAATTAATCACCAATGGTCGTAATAATGTGTTCAGAAATGAGTGATTTTTTCATTCCTTGATATAAGGATTGGGGTCTTCAACCAATTGTGTTATCATCTGTCACATTTTCCCATGTCAAGTGCTTGAGGTCCATGTCCTTCCCAGACGGTTTGATCTTTATTTCTTGGCCTTCTTCTGCTTGACTGGGGAAGATGACAACGGCCACTAATGTGAAGCCTGGAGATCAGACTCCAATTCTACATATAAGGCAATCGTCCTATTACATTTCATCCACTTCTGAGCGCAATTTTGAATTCCTAACTCTTTTTGAGCTCGCCTGGCTATGCTAGGATAAGCTTTTGCATTCACTTGGCTTCCGTCGTCCGTCGACCTTCGTAACTTTTTCATTCAAAGCTTTACATATGGACACCAGGGAATTAAGGGCAGATTAAGGGCAGACCTGGCCATCTTTTGGGGACCTACTATGAACGCTTCTTCAAAGTTCAATCTGTCACAGCTTCAGAGACATGCAGCTAAAGACAATATATTCAGATTACCAAACTGCCTAGGTCGTTAATCTCTGATAAAAGCGGCTCCAGGGGTTCAAAGTTGGCATTGTCAATCCCTTGTCTACCTTCTACTGCGATTTGAAAAGTTCCCTCCGGTAACGCTGTAGTAATCCTTCGCTAGAAAAGTAGCTTCAGGCAATATTTTCAGCTTCTAAAACTGCCTGAGTGGGTAACCTTCTACTAAAGCGGCAATAGGGGTCAATAGTCGGCTTTGACCATCTCTTGGGTATCTATTATAGGCATATTGGGTATCTACTATGAACAGGAATATGTTGGTCATTGGCTTGTCCTTGTCTTCTTATAAAATATAAGCTTTTTGAAATTCGGGTTATTTTTTATGGTGTGTTTCCATTGACTTATTCACTTTTTTACTTTTTAGGGCCATTTAGAGCTTGCAATATGGTGTGAGATTTCTCACTGAGTTGAAGACCGTACGATGACCCCTAATGCTTTGTTTTGGGTCGTTTTAACCTCGAGATGGGATGTTGTCTCCTTGACATTTACCCCATTTCCTTTCTTTTTCACATTTCTCAAAAGTTCCCTCCAGCAAAGCTATTGTAAACCCTTGTTGAAAATCTAGCTACAGGCAATATCTTCAGGTACCCAAGCAGACTTGTTGAGTAACTTCTAATGAAGTCGGCACGAAGGGTCAAAAGGGTCCAAAGGGTCCAAATTCCGTCCTGACCATTTCTTGAGTACCTACTATCAACGCTTCTAAAAAATTCCCACCGGCAGAGCTTTTGTAATCCCTTGGTGTAAATGTAGCGACAGGTATTATCTTCAGCTTTCCAAGCTGTTTGGACTGGTAACCTCTGATTAAATCGATATAAGGTGTCCAATATCTACCCTTAGCGTTTTGAGTACCTACTATGAACCGTTCTCAAACGTTCCCTCGAGCAAAGCTTTTGTAATCCCTAGGCGAAAATTTAGCTACAGGCATTATCTTCAGCTTCCCAAACTGCCTGCATTTTTAATGTTCTTTCTTCAATAATGAACGTAAATCACTGTTGCCACGTAATTAAACTACAAATCCAAATACTGACAAATTGTATAACTTCTTTAATTAAGATATTTATAATGTTTATTGTAATCTTGCAAAATTCTGTAAAATTTTACTCTCTCGCAATAATCAACCAATCTATTGATTGTCTTCCTTTCATATCACATAACTTAAATGGTACATATATGTTGCATAAAATGTTCTTTATTTTCATTCAAATGCATTACTGTTCTTCATGTTTTAAACATTATATGTATAATTTGTTTATATTCACATTCCCCTGTTGGGGACTTGAGAAATAATGAAAAAAAACTTGAATTTGAACTCTTATTCTCAAGATGCGAGGAATGCAGTAATATATCATATCCTTTAAACATACTCTTCACGTACACACTGTGTAAATTGTAAAATTAATTTGAATCTATTATTTTATGGACAAATCTTTTTCATGTGGTCTAGAGGTCTTGAAAAGGAATTATTTGTTTCAGAATTGCTGTGGGTGTATGCTAAAATATCTATTGAAGGGCAAGCTTACACAGCAGATATGCTATGATCTTGTTTGTCTATTTTGATCTTATCATGATCTTGACAAACTTAACACATTTTTTAAGACTGTAAGATATTCACTCTTATTTCAAGATAATTGCTTTCAAGGACGATCAATACCTGTTCAGTTTATCAAGACCAAACAAGATAACTGCTTTCAAGGGCGATCAAGATGTGTTCAGTTTGTGAATATCAAAGAAGATAAAATCAGGATCTTGTTTGATCTTAAATACTTAACCCGTCTTGACTGTTCTTGTACGCAATTAAAAATGTATCTTGTTTAATCTTAAACTATCTTAATCCGTCTTGATTCGCCTTGAAATTAATTATCTTGACAACCAACTTGAAATCCTAAACTGTTTTGAAAAAATTGAGCTAAGCCTTTCAAGATCATGATAAGATCAGAATGTCCAAACAAGATTCAAACATATCTGCCAGTGTTAATCCTAACTACTACTCATTTTCAAGATTCTGTTAATTTTTTTTTACACGTGTGAAGTAATTCCGCACATCCAGGTAAGAAATTGCCGGATTTTGAACTAAAAACTTAGCTACTAGACAAATCAATGCTAGCTTGCAGTGAATTATACATCATACTATCTATCAAGAACAATTTTGACAAAAACTACACGTTTCCAGAGCGCTCGATTTTTTGATACTGTAAATGATAATTTGGTCAGAGAATTTTAAATTTAGATTAATTTACAATTAATACATCGAGTTAATTTAGATTATTTGTGCTAAGAATACATTGCCTCATATCCTCATGATTTGGTAATATATTTCTTGTAGCTTAAATATACAGGCAAATATTGTTTATTTAGTGTCTTTGTTTTTGACTTGAGTTGAACCTTAATCCTCACCAGTATAAAATGATATGTATTGTTGACAGAAGTGTTTAAAATGACAGAGGCGTCGTTTGCTAGATGACAATCTGGGTCTACCTCGGACTGAAATGCCTGCCGTTTAAAAAGGAAGGAAACTGCTGGGACCGGGGCTGAACAAAAGTGATCAGAAAAAAAAATCTCTTTATTGCTTTTTTGACAGAATGGTGTGTTTCAAATTAATCACTAATGTTCGTCATAATGTGTTCTTAAATGAGTGATTGTATTAATTCCTTGATAAAAGAATAGGGGTCTCAAACCAATTGTATTATCAACCATCACATCTTCCCATGTCAAGTGCGTGGGGTCCTTGTCCTTCCCAGACAGATTTGGTCTTTATTTCTTGGCCTTCTTCTGCTTGACTGGAAAAGATGGCAACGGCCACTAATGTGAAGCTTTGGAGATCAGACTCCGATCTACATATAAGGAAATCGTCCTATTACATTTCATCCAATTCTGAGCAATTTTGAATTCCTCACTCTTTTTGAGCTCATCTCGCTATGCTAGGATAAGCTTTTGCATTCACTTGGCTTCCGTCGTCCGTCGGCTTTCGTAAATTTTTCATTCAAAGATCTTCTCCACTGGGCCAATTAGAACCAAACTTGGTCATAATGGTCCTTGGGTTGTCCCCTTTAAAAATGTGTCGGGCTTGTCCGGACCTCATCCAAGACGGTCGTTAGCGGTAAACAAAGTAATATACAGACCCCATTGGATATGCATTCAAACATCTCCTTTGAAAGCACTTTACTAATTGGGAATACACTTTGTGACAAAAGTCCTTGGGTGTTCACCGTCAAAGGTTGTATCTGGGTTGTCCGCACCTCATCCACGCTTGGTGCAATCTATAAACATAGTTAAACAAAGGAACCCTATATAAAATGCATTCAAATATCTTCTCTAAAAGTGTTGGGGCAATTGGTCACAATAGTCCTTGGGTGGTCTATGTAAAAAATGCGTCTCGTTTGTCCAAACCTCATCCGAGGTGGCCGCAAGCCAGGACATGGTTTAACATAGGGAACCTATGGGATATTCCTTCAAAGATCTTCTCCTCTGAAATCAATTAAGAAATAGGGACCAAACTTGGTCTCAATAGTCCTTGTGTTGTCTCCTTCAAATTGTGTTCGGACCGTTTACACCTTGTCCAGGATTTAGACTGTCGGTGAACATAGTTTAACATATGGACACTATGGCATTTGCATTCGAAGATCTTCTCTAAAGCCACTGATCCGATTGGAACCAGATTTTGGTAACAATAGTCCTTGGGTAGTCCCTATCAAATTTTGTGATCTTAATGTCCGTACCTCAACCAAGATGGCTGTTAGCCGATTTATGTACCTTTCTCATCCAGGATGGCCGCTAGCGTAGAACATAAATTGCAAGGACCCTATGAGAAAAATGCATTCAGAATTCAGCAAATGAAACCAACAATGATCACAATAGTAAATGGCCTGGGTGGCCCATTTTAAAACAGTTGATAATGTTAATATGTCTTCCAAGATTGCCACTGGCAACGTTACATTAAACTGATTGCATCTGGGATTGTCAGAAGGCCATAGTCTAGGTGATCGATACAGGCTCTTGAAGGCCGCTTGTTTTTGTTTCCATGGAAACGATCGCCATTTTAAATCCTGGAGACCAGAAACAAATTAAGCAGATGTAGGCAACCTTCCTGTAAATTTCGCTCAAGTCTGAGCATTATACTTTCCCACCCTTTTCCGTTTCAATGGCAATGATTACATTAATTCACTTTCTTTTGTGTGTTTTTATGCAATTCTTTTAGCTTTGTAAATATGCAACTCACACATGGAACTGATCAGTTAAGCAATAATCCTTGACCACTAGTGATTTGTTTGACATTTACATGCTGGCGCCCATTATTTTGGTTGATATATATATATTCTAATATGACTCTCTTTTTTGGCTTTGGAAACAAAGCTATGTTCTAATTCCAACAATATTTTTAGCACATGCGTATATCGTTTTCATAAGGTCATTTGTAATGTACAGTTTCACATTTTATTCACTCAATATTCATGTGTAAATGAAGTTTTAAATAATGAATCACCCTAAAGCTGCATCAAAAAATGGCAATAATAGAAATTTACAAGAGTTCCTGAATTAAAGACTCGGAACTCCGATTCACATAACCGTAACCTAGCAACGAATGTGTTGTTGTTGTGAAATCTTATCTTTGTTGCATATCATGCTCTACAATTTAGATAAAAAAAATCATAACTTAATAAAATCAAAAATATGAGTTTTATTCCTTTTCTTTTCTTTTTGGCTTCAGATATAACATAACTAAGCAGTCACGTAAATCAGAAATACAACCAGCTCACATTTATTCCCGCTTCAATTTAAAAATATCCGTATTCTATATTTTTACAATAGATTATTTGTATTAATTCATAAGCTTATGATCAACTTGTATTAATAAAATAACGAATATAGATTTCTCTTTGTCCATTTATGAGTGTTTGTGTGCAGTTTTCCGACATATTTTAATTCTAGTGTCAAACCCAATTGCCAAATATTGCTTCGAATGTTCAAAACGCTTGTTAAATATATTAGAATCGAAATACATTATTGCAATTGGGCTCGGTCGTTATCGCTCGGTATAAAATATTGACAAATATAAGGTCTTCCCATGTTCTAATTCGCACAGAGCCCGCTAGCAATAATCTGTTTTGAATTTAATCCAGTTCAAAGCTTAATTATTTCGATTTTAAAAATTATTTTAGTTAGCATTGGGGATATATAATGTACAATGCAAGTACAGACAAAACATCAAAACATGGCTTTTACTGATGTCATATTGCACAAACCATATATTATGACGTTGTCTGTTTCTGCGTTAAAGCTGTCGTCGCTCATTCGCTCAAATGATGTTATCTCGTGGGTAGTTTTGATGGTTGCCATTGTTGCTTGATTGAATGGGCGAATTAAATTTCAAAATTATCGATTTCATAAATTAGCATGGACAGTCATATTTCAGCTTCTCCTGCTTACGGAGTATATGTTTTACAGTTCATTCGTAACGTGAAAGCTAGCACAAAGAAAAAATTCCTTCTCGTATTATCATTAAGTTCTTTAATAGATATCAGTCCCTTGTGGAAAAAATTGAAGTTTTGATCCGAATTGTAATTCAAGATTCTTTTTTAATTTATATATTGGGATGATCATTTCTTTTTGCTGTCTATGACATTTCAATAGCGATTGCTGATGAGTGCTACCGGACACTGCCCCAATGAAAGGGGAGGTTTGGCGCGCCATAAATAATGCCTGTACCAAGTCGGGCAATTGTGGTTGAAATTTCTTTGTCGATGCTTTTTTATTATGCTTTTTCTTGTATATCACACTGTTATTTTTAGCTTTGTCTTTGTCGATGATCATGATGTTTGTGACACAGTTTTGCCGTTGTGATATGTGTGTAAAACAGATAAATATATAATTTTTATAACCTTAGTCTTGTACAAGATTTAGAGACAGGTACCATAGCCTCTAATTGGTTATGTCTTAGCGTAAGAAACTCACATTGTCCAACCGGAATAAACGACCTGTCAACAGCAATTGCTATTGTATTGCTATCGGACACTACCGCGATGGAAGGGGAGGTTAGTCGCAACATAAAACCAGTTTAACCCAATATTTCCTTTGAAATACTTGTACCAAGTCAGGACCATTTTCCGGTGTTTTCCCGATGTTTTGTCTTTATGCCTCTTAAACTTTAACTGTTGACAATTCGGTAATTTTGTAAATACCCCGTTTACCCGCAGAGTGGAGAGAGTTGTAAAATAAACAAAATTAATGGACAGTTTTTTGACAGAATAAAATACATAGTGATAGAAAAGTAAGTGATTTAGCTGATTATAAAGTGATAACATATACGAAATCAAGAAAAACGGTAATTGAAAAAAAAATTGAAATATTGATATATAAAACACACCTGCCAGATTTGACAGGCTATGAATATCAACAGCAATTCGATGATTAGCAAGGGTTGATATCAGAAATGAAATGATTCTGTAAGATCTCCTTAATTAGATGTAGAAGATGAATTACAATTTCAGCATAACCTGTCAATGACTGAACGAAAAGTGAAGCTATTATATTTCTCCTAATTGTCAAATAGAGATCCTTTATTCATTCACCGATTTTATATTTTCCATTTAGTTAAAGATAGGGTCCACAAATACCATATTTTGTTTGATGTCTCATTGAATACACTTTCAATGACAATCTGATAAAAAGTGACAAGCATTCCTTGATCTATCTTTCCAAGTTACACTGCGTAGTTTTCCTTTCTTTTCAAGAAAGTAGCCGTGTAGTAAGAACTCTACCTGTAATGTGTGTTTACGTACGTTAGGATAGAAGAAAAAAAAAGATTTGCATACTTATCCTTACAACATTCTGCTATCCAGATTTCCTATCGTTGTTTTCGTTTGTTTTTTGTCTTTCATGCGTGTTTGTTCTCCAGTTGTCTTAAAGATTTGTGCCCGAGTCTGTAATTTTCACTCATTGCTGGTGTTCCTTGTGAGCTTTTCTTATCTAATTCTCATTGAATTTTTTTTATATAAAGTCAGAAATTTTAACATAATATGACATAAGTTTCGAGAAAATAATCAGACACAGTGTCGATTAGTCAGGATGTGTCTTGAAACAAAACTTTATCCAAGAAAACGAATTTAACCCACCGCAATTTTTGCGCCTGTCCAAAGTCAGAAATATGTTGGTCATTAGCTAGTCCTTGTCTTCTTATACAATTTTAGTTTCTTGATATTCGGGTTATTGGATGTGGTCTGTTTCTATTGATTTATTCACTTTTTATTCTTTTTGTGGACCCACACAGGGCTTGCTATATGGTATGAGGTTCCTCAGTGTGTTGAAGACCGTACGGCGATCCCTTAATGCTTTGTTTGTGGTTGTTTTAACCCTGTGATGGAATGTTGTATCCTTCACATTTACCCCATTTCCTTTCTTTTTCATATTTATGGCAAGCATGATGATTTCGACTTTCAATTGTGAACTTTCCATTCTTTAAGTCAGGACAATTGCAGTCGACAATTTAGTTCCACCTGACTTGTCTTTTTTCTCATGAACTTCGGCTCTTGACAACTCTGTTCGGTAATTTTGTTATTATCCCCATTTTACAGTAATATTCTAAAATCCCCTAGCATATGGCATCTACATTTCACAATTGAATTGCTGATGTCATGCTCGTAATTTGTGCATATTTTGTCGAAAGTACGAGATTACTGTACCCAAAAATTAAACTACAAGGTTATGTTCAACCAATTTTGAAAATACCACTATAGAAAGATTACGGTCATCAAATTCATCTAAAAATGACGATATTTCTATTTCGGATGGGAATATACATTTTTGAATATATTCAGATTTTTAAAACTATTACAAAACTAACTAGTAGCGACTGCAACAACATACGACTTTTCATTGGCTGCTACGCATAGATCAGATCATGTTTTCCAATACGGCAGAATCGGGGGTTTTACTTATTTTCATACTGGCTCTGTTTAAATTTTTGGTTGTCGTCCATGTGTAATTGAAAAGCAAAGGCAAGATATGAAATAGTGCAAAATTATCTACGAGTGCTCCTTGAACACATTTATCTGCATTTAGTTTGCATTTATCTGTAAGTTGTTAACATCTAGGCTCTTCATAAATATTGATCTGTAAAATGAATATATCCAACCAATTTGATTAGAATTTGGAAGCGTGGGCTAACCATTTTGACACTAGAAGCCATTGTAACAGCTGCAAAGTGAGTTATCTTTGCCAGAAAAATACACATCAAAGACAAATCTGTAGCACATTTTTCTGCATATGACAGTGAAATATAATTGACAGAAGTTCATAAAAATTGCTTATGAAACTTTGCGTGCAGATAAAATTGAAAATGTGTGATTCCAAGCTTTCCAGTAACGCGAAATATTTCTACAAGCTGAATTTAGCACAATTTTGTATGACGTAAAATTTATAATATTTTGTCTTTGTCGTGATTTTCAAATTTCCTCCTTTTCTTTTTTTTTTGCTTTGGTATTCATTTTCCGATTAATGACTGGCCCAATTTTTTATAGTTAAAAACCAAATTTTGAAAATATGTTTTCCAACAAAAACTAATGTTTCGTGTTGTGCAATGAAGGTATGTACGTTGTCCAATCAGAACTGAAATAACCTACAATGTTCGATTCAGACCTTTATATATGATTAGACTAAATCAGTGTTCTGTAACGACAGTGGTATGCTTATATATATTGGTTCATGTTTTCCCATTGGGTAAATGTTTTGACGGAGACAATATTAGACCCATAGGGAACTAGAATCTAATATAAGCTTGGAATTTGTAGCTGACATGATATTTGAACAAATATCTAACGACGGTTATAGAGAGACAGAAAACTCTAAAAGTAGCCAAGTGCGTTAAGTGTGTCTGAATTTCTTTAATCATTTGTTTTAAAACATAATTATAGGCACTAATTACACCAAGTTGGTTATGAAAGCTGGGTCATTTTATGATGACGAAAAAATATTTAAGTCGTGTACATCAGTTGTAGACTCTTTCATACGAGTTGTTATATCGTTGCAACTCCAAAAGTCGTTCTCATAAGAACTGAAGTGGTTCTAAACTTATAGTAACGACTTATTTCTTTTCGTGGTCATAAAAGATAGCTTTCGTAGTTGGCCGCAAATTTACATTTTGTATTCTAATATAAAAACTTTTATAGACAAAAGGTTCAACTTACATACTCGTGAGATATCAAATTGCAAAGCACAACATAGATTATTCATACAAAATTCTATTAAAAGTAAAAGCCACACGATTATTTCAATTTGAAAAAGTTTATTTTAATGTAAAATTATTTTCATCATTAATTTCATTTCATTCATTTGCAACAAAAGATTCTTTTAGAAGATATGGTCGATTTTTTAATTTAACCAAAATTCCAAAAATTATCATTCAAAGGAAGCATAAACTCGGCAGACTTTATGATAAATGTATATAATTTTTAAAAGGCTCTGTCAATCGTGTACAAAATGTATTTTTATAGTTCATTTCAAAGTCCAGTCTCTCATCATTTCTACGGTTATTGATACTTTGTCACCAACAGTTATGAATATACTACTTTGACAAATTTACAGGTGTAGAAACCCTACATTTTAAAAAGTGTATCTGAAATAAGAGTAATACCACTTTCCTTTCGAGTTGTTGTCTTATTGAATGAAATATGACGTCGCATTTGAACGCGATCTAGCTTTTAATATTTTACGAAAATGATTTTGTGGAAGCATTACAGTGCAAAAATGTTATATTTACCTAATAAGGTTGAAAATATATACAATTCATTTTAATACATTTTAATATGAGTCTCGTCTGTCAAATAAGATCTAACTCCACCGTTAGGTTTGCCAGGTCAACTTTCCTAATCTTGAATTCGGCACCAAGAGGGTAAAGGCACTCCTCCTCTCCTAGAAATTGTGAATATTTTTGAATATCTCTTGGCTGCATCTTCGAAGAAACTTCATTATTTATTGTGAATAGAGTTCCGTTCTCACGAAAACCCTCCGCCACATGTATCGATCTGCTACTGCATACAAATCTTGTAAACATTATCTCATCATTGACCTTATATTTGTCAGTTACATTGCTAGATACCCCTCTGTAAGTAGTACAACTGACAGGAGCAGCCTTACCCCAATAACAGAGGACTAAATCAAGCAGTAATCCATAGATACCTAAGCCAAGATCAGCCCATGATTGCTTGTAATCGTATTTGAATTCCCTTTCAAGAGTCTCGTTTATTTGATTGTAAACCAGATTTCCTGTGTATATTGAAATAAGCTCTTCAAAGAAGTCGTCTTCTGTAGAAGCAGATTTTAACGTTTCGGCAGTTGCTTTACAGCGCAGATATAAGGCTTGGTGAAGTTTGTCCTTAATTGTGCTCCAAGTATGTTCTTCGTTGTCAAATATCCTATTCACTAGATCAGTTACATGTGTTTTTACGTCAGTTCTGCTATCGTATAAAGATTCTTTGTACAAAACGATTTCCAGAAGAAACTCAGGAAACCCGATGTCTCGTATTTTTTCTCCATCTTTTCTTGAGATAAGGTATGGAATATCGGTAGAAAATCGCTTACTTCTGTGCGTGAGTGTGTGCTCACGTATCAGATTTTCAATTGTCGGAAGTTTGAAGACTTTTGCAATATCCTCAGCAGTGCTGTCTGGTTGTATGTCAGTTGATTCCAAAGTTTCTCTGGTCCTTACCAAAGAGTTGCAGTTGTCGTAATGTAATAACTTTATTACATTTTCGGGAACTCTCGAAAACACAGCTTGATGAAGAGCAGCCAATGTTCTTCCGTCCGGAATACAATTGATAAGATAGGATTTTTTATCCAAAATAGTGAATACTTGATCCCATAAACCATATTTTGCAGAACGTACTATGGAGTTTGCATCTTTGTTATCATCAATATAATTCTCTGTAAGATATAAATGAATAAATAGATGGAGTACATGAAGTATTTGATAAAATGACAATGTTTACACAGTGCATCACTAAACAGATAAAAACCAGTTCCGGGTTTGAAGGAGTACAAGATGTTCTCGTCTTGTACCCTTAGTACAAGACAGAAAGTTACATGTCAACTAATTAACGTCGCGTGTGAATGTTACAAGACATGTAACGCCTGGTGGTTAAGAAGTCGAATTTTGTTGTTGTTTTGTAAGAAAAATGATTAAACAACGTTCAAATTGCATGATTAGAAGTCTCAGACACCTTCGAGTAAGATTTCAATGGTTCTCTGACCCTTCAGGGAAATATACAAATTTTACCTTATGGTGCCTGAGAAAATTATTGAAATATTCAGGATATAAATGATAATAAGATAATGTCTAATGCACATTCTTGTTTGTATTGCACTATAGTTGACATGCAGAAAACCATTTAAGTAGATTTAAACATTTTAAGAGGTCTCTCTTTGGCCCTTCTGCTCGAAATTTCATGCAAATTGGGAATTTTCCGTTTTCCAAAATTTTTGCTGTTTTGATTAAGAGATATAAATACTTCAAGAATTTGATATGCAACTTCATGAAAAGGATGATTAAATATTGTTTCATTATATATCTAAGTTATTAGAAAGTATGATTTTGAACATTTTAGACTTACTACAATCTCATAAATTGGAAACATATCACACCTTCCAACAAATATTCAACACAATTAATTCATTTCATTCAGCTTGAAAAGCTTCAACATTGTAAAAAGGTTCAATGACATATCATTTTCAGACACCAAAATACACAGAGACTCTCGTATATCACAAATAAGATCATGCGCGTGGTTTATGTGCAGATATTCAACAATTTAAGTTTGAATTTGTAAAATTCTGAAATGATGGAAATTCCCATTTTCACGAAAATCGCCCCAAAATATTCAATTTTACCCATATTTTGGCGTTAAAATAACTTTTCACGATATATCAAATTTATGCATCTTTTTCAAATAAAGTAATACATTAGTATGTTTTGTTCATATGATATAAAATACAGAAATACCAAAGTTGCAAAAATGAACAGTAAATTTAGTTTTGCAGTACACGTGTTTTAAGACAGGCATATTTTGGTGATTTTTAAGTTGAATTTTATTGGGGCAGGGGTGGGGTAAGATTTTCGGTATTGAGAGTCACATTGAACACTTCTTGTTTTTCTAAACATTGTTTAAGATAACTTATGTATCGGTTAGAACAATAACTTGGCATATTTGCAGATAAATCCTCTATATTTGCTTTAAATAACGATTTAAAAGTGAATTTTTGACAAATGTGAAATGCTGAAAATTCCTATTTCCTTTTGTTTTTCCAATGTTGCCGTTGTCCTTGGATTATTCGTTTTAGAAACAACGGCAGCAGAATACCGGAGGAACAAGTGATGATCATAAATGATAGTTCAAAATAGTACCCTAAGAGAAACAACGGCAGTAGAATACCGAAGGAACAAGGGAAGTGTTGATTACAAAAGTCGAAGTCCAAAGACATGGCAAAAAACGGCAACAGAGAGAAAACACAGACAAAACAAGGACGTGAAACAGCCATTATGCACGGAAATAAAAAGATGACATTAAAAACTAAGGCACTCATAGTGTGACAAATTAGTCATAGTGTGAACTCCAATGAAAACCAGGAGTGACATCAGGTGCTCCGGAAGGGTAAGCATGTCCTGCTCCGCTAGCGACACCTGTCACACTATCTGTAAGTCAATCCAGGGTTGAGTCATAACCGGGATGACGTGAATCTAGCTGAAAATGTCCATGTTCATATTTGTCAATGATATCATGGTGACGGCTATAAAATTTCTGAAGGGATGAAACAAAGGCTGAACAAATCCCTGACTAAGCAGCTTTTGGGACAGTGTTTTTGCTCCATTAATAAAAGTAACGATTCAACTGTGAAATGTACACTCCATAGGCTGGAGAGGTATTTATATAGTTGCTGCTTAGAAAGAGAAAGTTCACAATTGGGAAGTTAAATCATCACGAATATCATACAGTTTAGATTGATGGTTCAGTTCTCACTTACCTTCATAAATTTTGGACAAAATATTAAATTTAAGCTGACAAGTGGAATTCAAAATACCACATCATGATAGAATTCATGCAACATTGTCATATACAACACACATTTTGCGTGTTCTGGTTATTTTTATGCAAAGATAGAGTAAAAAAAGACAATTTTAGGGAACATTTGTTAGGAAAGGGATAAGATTTTTGGTTTTCAGATTCACATTAAATATTCCTTGTTTTTCTAAACAATGTATTAAGACAACTTATGTATCGCTTAGAACTTGTAATTGGCATATCTGCAGATATATCATCCAGATACAGCATATATAACGATTTAACAGTCAACTTTGGACAAATCTGAAATTTTGAAAATTCCCATTGTTCATCAATTTCGGGCAAATATTGAGTTTAAGTCAACAAATGGCTGTTAAAATACAAAATCATGATAAAATTCATGCAACATTGTCATATACAACACACATTTTGCGTGTTCTGATTATTTTTATGCGAACATAGACAAAATATTGACAATTTTAAAGTAAAATTGTTGGGGTAGGGGTAGGTTTTATTGATGTATGATGTTTATATTACCTAAAAATGGCAATTATTTGTAATAGTTGTAAAGCAAATATAATAATATTTCATTGGAGACCTACTTTAAATGATATTTGTTTACTAGAAAATGATATTAAGCAAAAGAAAGACAAAACTAAGTCAAAAACGTGAAAATCAAAGGTCAATTTATTTGGTCTATTTGAAAATAAAACTTTGGTCATTAAAATATGTAAAATTTAGCTAACATATTTAATATTCAAGAAAATAGATGAAAATTAAAAACAATTTTCAGACCTGGGAAATGATATGCACTTTGGGTTCTATACATGCTATAGACCATCAAACTTATGTTGTTTCAATGAAAATATCAAATTTTTCGTCGATATTTCATAGGGGTAGGGGTACGTTTAATGGCGATATTGAACGTATTGGGCATAGAAATTGTAAAAAAAATTGGGTTCTTTGTAAAACTCATACAATAAGCGATCATTTTCACAACTGATAAGCTTTTTGTTAACATTTTGAAGCAACTGAATGAAAAACGAAATTTTCCAAAATATCGGTAGGTTGGTCTAAAAATGGGCTATTTTTGAAGAGGGGATGTAAGTGTACTTAGAAAATGGGTGAGGTTCGAAAGTGGGGGAACCAATTGGGATAATTTCAGCCCATTGACTAGCCCGATTTGACCAAGAAATGACAGACCTGCATAGTTAAGGCATTTCCCTGATAGACTAATTGATTGGACGCTACAATTAAAAAAAAAAAAAAAAAAAAAAAAAAAAAAAACGCGTTTCATTCCTTAATTAGTGCGTTTTCTATAGCATGGAGGTAATCAAATTGCTGATGATTTTTTTTCTACCTTTTCTGTTAAGAATGTCCAATAGGAGCAAGGTCTGGTGATCAACCTAGCCATACGATGGTCTTTCTGTTCAACTTTGTGTAGGACATTTCTAGTGTGCCGATTTGTATACGGTCGGGCATCGTGATGTGGAAATACGACACCATGATGTTTAATATTTAAATGGGATAACAAGAGCACGTAAACTTATCACAGTAACGTAATGCATTCCATGTCTGTTGTAGAACACCGACACCGGTCTTTCCAGAGTAGTAAATGCCTCGAAATACAATAAGATTACCTCATAAAATTGTCAACTGGCAAAAAAGAACCTTCAAACGAGTTCGTCTTGTTTTCTCCATACGTGATTTCGGTCGTCTACGAATTTTATCGTAAATCTGGATCCGTCCGAAATAAAACTGATCTCCTGCGTCGACACCTCTGCTAATTTGCCCGTGGGGGTTACCTTTTGTGGTTTTCTTGTTCTTCTTGAACATACATGTTATATGTCAATTGCGCAATGTTGGGGCGCAAACCTGAGCTTTTTCACTCTTTGCAAGCTATCAACATTCTATATTGCTTTTTACAGTCAGTCACGAAATGAACGAAAATTGGAACCCACGAATAAAAGTACTTTCAAAGTAATATATATGAAAACTCGATCGCTATTGTTTTTCATGTATTATCTGTTTCTAGTGAGTCATAACTGTTAGCAGAAATTGAACTCTACAGGAAGTATCACACTGCTAATACATTATCACCTGTCTCCGCACTCAGCTGTTATCTGGTTACATGTATTCTGTTACCTATACGTTGATTAATCTTTAACTATTCACTGTTTATGCAAGATCTCATCATGCAGAATTGTTGATTAATGCTTTCTTTCGTCTAGTCACACGCTGTTTATGCATTATCTCAGCCTGTTGAATATGTTTTTTTTTGCTTTCGGTTCTCTGGTCACAGGAATAAAAGCAAACGTGCGCCGTTGTCCAAATTCCGGCGAGAAATGCATGCACATTTCTTCACACAAAGTTTGTACACTGTTATCTTGTTATTGCCAATTTATTTTTGTGCAATTGCTCATTCTAGTGAGTTGTTAATTGTCCTTTTCTGTTGACTAGTGTAACAAATAAATTACTAGAGGCAATATCTCGCTGATACCATACATGCATATTGTTTCATATTCTGCATCTACCCTGTTAAACATTCGATGATCTCTCAAATTTCTGGGATAATATCTTTCTGATGACTGGTCATTTTTTTCTGCCGTCAAGTGTTGTTCTTAGAAGAATCACAATGTAACTACCGTATACCCCGTCTACGCGCCCCTCCTCGAGTATACGTATCACTGCATATAGTAAGGCACCATTTTTAACCCATGCTTCCATGCGCTCATCTTTTATCCTTTACCTATCCGTTGATAATTTTAAATATTCAAATTCCCTGCATTATCTCATTTTGGTGAATTGTTATTCGTTGTTTTCTATTTTGGTAGGTTAAAAACTTTGTGAGTAGAGGAGAAATCGCTGTAAGCACACATGTTAACGCCCTCGCTCTCAGCTGGAATCCTGTTACTTGCGTTTTCTACTTACTTTTTTCAAGTTATCATTTTTTTCTCGGTTCCTAGATATGAATCACTTCGTCAGGAAAATATGTACCAGTCTCTTCGCTTATCTGCTTATCTAGTACCGTTTAAGTATTCAATCACTATGTCATTTTCGTGAATTAAAAAAAATGTGTTGGCAATTGTAAATGAGTTCTTCGAGATGACATTAGGAATCATGCAAAGGTCTCGGCGTACATTGCTACCTATTCGTTGTGTATTCGCTTTTCGTGAATGGTGTCTTTCCATTGAAATTGTTTTTATTGCTTTTGTTATCGGCTGAAATAATTGAGGCCCTCCAAACACTCTGCTAACACACATGCACCTGTCCCTGTGTCCAGCTTAAAACTGTTACCTTTCTATGATTATCCGTTCCCTACAATGTATTTACCACTTACCTTTTGAATTAACAAAAAAGTACAAATGTACATGTAGTTGTGTATGAAATTCACTTAATTTTTGAGGTTTACTGATATTGAAACCAAAGGTTTCATTACTGTTTTGTAAAGCCAAACAAATACTCAATTTATGAAAAGTAAAGAAACCTAAAACTCAAACTTATGAGAATTCTACAACTGGTAAAGGAACGTTTTTGTTCGTTGTAAGAACATGTTATATAAATAAATTAGCTGAAAAATCGAATCATCCAGATACTCATTTCGAATTTGAATTCACAATTGAGTAAAATTGCAACAAATGTGAGACCATTGGTCCCCTCGACTACGCTTTTTTGGGGTTATGGTTGACAACGGAAAAGGTCACACTCTTCGTCTTTTTAAACTGTCAGCTTAACAAATGTTTTTCTGCTAAGGGGTTTTTGAGTTTAAAGTTGCATGTGATAAAAGATATTTTTATGGAGTTTTTTTAAGGTATCTCTGATTTAATTTTCACACTGCAGTGTCTCGTTCAACGTTTTTCTGGCTTCGTTTGCCCCTAGTTTGCTTCTATTAAAAATAAAGTACATCATGAATCTAAATTCAAATAATTCATTTTGACCTTTAAATGATATTACTGATCCATCATAATCAGCATCATACCTGGACCTATACCTCTACATTGACAACTCTGGGCGTCTAAAAACAAAACTTTACGACAAGTGTGATGATTTCGACTTTCCAATAGTGAAATTCCCGTTTTCGAGCAGTAATATTCTCACATCTCCGGCATATGGCGTGTACATTTCACAACTCATTCGCTATTGCCGTGCGGTACGATTTTGTCAACAGAGCGAAATTACTGTCTCAAAAACTTATACATCAAGGGTATGTGCAGTCACTGTCGCAGTTGTCACTACAGAAGTTTTACGGTCGTCACCATAATTTGACAGACCGTTACAATGTTTCTATTTCACAAATGAGAATAGATATCCTTGGGTAGATCCAGCGTTTATTACCGAACTGACTAACACCGACTGTGACAATACCGGACTTTTCACTGCCAGTTTGACGGGTGGCACGCGTGGAGCAGATCATACTTACCTTTCCGAAACACATGATGATACTCCCAGTATTCAGTTGGAGTTCACACCGTCAGTTCTTTAGTTGTTTGTGTTGTCTTGTATATCACACTGTCATCTTTTAGTTTAGTCTTCCTTGATTATGTTTAATGTACCGATTTGTCCTTGTTATTGTCCGAATACTTAATAGATTAAAAGAAGCTTTTCAAACTTTTACCTTGGTACTGTTTGAGGGTAAGAGAAGTAATACGTATCATGAATTTTAATTGGTTTTGTCTAAGGGTTAGAAAATGATATTGACCAAACAGCCTCCAATTGCAACCAAACAGACCTTTCCACTTCATATTCTAGCTGGCTGTGTGACCGGTGCCCTACGTGGAGCAGATCATGCTTACCCTTCCGGAGCACCTGATGATACATCAGTTATTGTAGGGGTTCACACTGCTAGTGCTTTAGTAATATGGCGTTCTTGGTCGGTTTTGTTTATCTGTTTTGTCTTTGTCATACTGTGTTAATTCGTGTTGGATGTGAATTGACGTGATTTTGGATTAATGATTTTAGAATTCCCCCTACCTCGTTCTTGCTTCGGCATTCGTTTGCCGATACAACTTTACGTACAATAGGGTTTGCAGTAATACATAGAAATAGGTAGTTTTTTAAAACTTGGCTTGCAAAAAAAAAGACAAAAAAAACAAAATGTCGTGAAATATGCAAACTAGAGTTTTATTTGAATGAAACTTTTATTATCTTACTCATTCACACTAAGAATTCAAATATTCGGCGAGTTCTTCGGAAATTGTTTTATTTGATTTATGTTACATTTAGTTATGACAAAAAAAAAACATTCAGATTTTAGTCAAGTAAATCTCATTTTGCTGATTATTGTGTAATTTATTATATAATCATCTTTTATAACAGTTTTCAAATTAAATAAAAATATTGACACTTCAAGGTGTAAAGGATAATCATGAAATTAATTATGAAAGAGTTTGTTTTATGTTTTAAGTGTACTGAGGTTGTAATTTCATGCCACTTAGATACCACTGGCGTCCATTCGCAGTAATACACATTCTTTGGTAAAGTTTCACTAACACTTCAATGCAAGCATGGTACGTGCTCATAAATAAGATTTATATTAGGTCATATTAATAAATTTCAACCAATTGTAGACTTTTAAACCGGAATTAACATATACCACCAATATCGAGCGCATTATCACCATCATAAATGCAATTTGTTTTAAGGCTAAAACCAGAGACCAAGCCGTATGAGATGGTCTAAACGTATTCTAGATTCATATATTAAGAGTATTTGACATGAGACGATAATTTTAGTATAAAGATTCTTAAACATTCAAACCAAAGAAATCCAATGACTTTGTAAAAAATGTTATTTCATAATGTCACAGGACATTTATACGCCATCTATAGGCATCGGGAAACCTTTCGTAGTGTATATTAGATCTATTTCTAATAGTCTAACAACCATTCGCACCACCCACTATCACTCTCAACTCCAACTATGTCAAACATATTCACTGCCGCAAAATAATGAAATGATCACGTCAGCAGAGTTATCAGCATGGCTGAGAATCATGTAAATAACAAAATACCAAAGTTATTGTACATTTTTCTGCATGTGGCCATTTCGACAAATCATGTCTCTTTAGTGCAAATCAAATCAAAATATATAAAAAAAAATAAAATATGATAGAGAACAAATAACCAAAACGTACTCTTGAGCTTTTCGTGTACCACAAAGTATGCCGTAAGTTGTAAATGTATCAATGAAGTAAATAAGTACTTCGGTACTGGTCCGAAAACCGACTTTATTTGGAAACTTGCAAAATCTAAATTTTAGAAAGTTTTGTTCAAAACTAAGGAGTATCTCCCTCTTGCAAAGCTCTGTCCTTAGCCGATTTGGCTTTTCTATTTAGATCATATTAATTATTTGTTCTCTATCAGCTTTCATGCGTATTTTCGTTTATGGATTCAAATATTCTGATTAGTCAAAGTCGTGAGAATGTTTATCAGACAACAAATCTTACAACCTACCAAGATAGTCACCACCATTGAATGGAGAATAGACCACACGAACATAATACTCGCGAGCAACTCATGAGTGGAATGAATATAATCATGGGTAGCAGGGGCATAGACGCCTTTATAAACAAAAAATTTAATCCTGTCATTACATATCTCCAGTTACGTCAATGTGACGTATCAAAATTACGGGAAAATTCAACAACTGTCAATGGTTTTCTCATTTAAGACAAATATGGACACTGAAGACGATACAAATACGGCAATTTATTAATATTAGAGATTGGTTTCATTAACCTATGTACAATCAACACAAAAAATGAGAAAAATTTACACCAACGCTTTTGAAAACAAAAATGGTGACAACGAACTCGGATGCGACAAAACTATACCGAAGAATTTCCAAATGTCGATGCTTATGTAATACCAAAACGTCCTGTAATGTCCCTTTTGATATCGAATAAATAAAACCTAGCTGCGAAATACGTTCAAACAAGGACGTCCGGTTCAGACTTCTGACCTTTCATATCCACTTACTCGACTGCTGGTCTTACACTTGTCGTTCTACAACACATCTGGTTTCCCGTAGCAACACTCCAGTTCCCCTTCTATGTAAAATGACAATTTGTAATTTCTTTTAGATTACTATAACAGTCAGCATTCGTCCTGAGTTAAAACTACATACGTTTACACAGGAAGCATTTTCAACAATGCTAGAATTTTCAGTTCAGAACTTTCTGTATTTCTTACATGGTAAAAATGCATTAAGTCTTTCTCACCTCTTGTAAACGTACTTGAACATAGGTATACTTTACATGTGCGATTGACGTTTTCGGCATAAACGTACATTTTCTGTTCAATAACACAATTTCGAAGTTACTGTAAAAATGATTTCATCAGATATCTATTCCCACAATTTAAGCCTCATCATAGTAGATTAAATAAAAAACATTTGAAAGGCCATAACCGACATACGTGTAAAAGTCGATAGAGAACAAATAACCCATCTGACTATATTGAAAATCGAAAATCGGCTATAAACAGAGGTATGAAAGTAAATTTTCGTTTGAAGAAATACAATTGATTTGGTAATAAACTTCACATTCTGACATGGTGTGCGAGATTGCTACTTTTTATATTTTAATGCAAACACGTTTTTCCCATTTTTTTTGGCATAAGTTTTTTTTTTGTAAATTGCAAACATTGTCATTGTCTGATAGCTATTTCGAATTCGTTTCTTTAAACAATTTTTAATGGACTAATTACATTTGACTATGCTCTGTGAGTCATAATTTTTTATTCATAAAGGACATTGTCTGAACAAGAAACGTAACCTTTTTGGGCCCTTTTCGATATCACAACCACATGACATGACATTGAACTATATACCAGTTCGTGTCAAGAACGGATTACTCAAAAAGAATGCTTGTAAAAGTTAGATAAATATAAACATTACACTACTGCAATGGAAGGGGGGTTTGGCACGCCATAAAACCGGATTAACCCATCACTGATTTTGAAATGCCTGTACCAAGTCAGGACAGTTGCAGTCGACACTTTTCCGGTGATTTTCGACCTGCTTTGTTTTTTTTTCTCTTGGACTTTGGCTCTTGACAATTCTGTTCGGTAGTTTTGTTATTACCCCCCCCCNTTTCCCCCCCCCCCCCACCCCCCACCATTTTTCTTAAATTAATATTTCATGTAGTGATAAAAATTGAGTTTCAATCCAGAGCTTCACAATCTTTTTACTATAGAATATGAAAAAGAAAGGAAATGGGGTAAATGTCAAGGAGACAAAATCCCATATCCATGTTAAAACGACCCAAAAACAAAGCATGTAGGGGTCACCGTACGGTCTTCAACACAGTGAGGAACCTAACACCATATAGCAAGCCCTAAATGACCCGAAAAAGGTAAAAAGTGAATAAATCAATGGAAACAGAACCACATCCAATAACCCGAATATCAAGAAACTAAAATTTCATAAAAAGAAAAGGACAAGCCAGTGACCAACATTTTCCTGACTTTGAACAAGTGCAAAAAATTGCGGTGGGGTTAAACTCCTTTTCTTGGATCCAACCCCTCCCCCCCATGTATGGTGAATGGCTAAAAAAATACACAAAAAGACTCACAGTATAAATCAAACAAGAAAAAGGTCCAACTTATCAAGACGACTACCCTTACAATGAAGTACATAAAACATTCTTTCCGGATACGATTCGAAATTTAGTTCCGTCTTTCGAAATGTCTCGTTCCTAACGAGATTGATGTCACCTAGATGGCTGCATGCAGGCGAATTGACTCAAACAATAGGATTTGTTTTGATAATGAAAAGGAACTAAATATTTACAGGTAAATTTTTCGAGAAATGAAATACGTAAATTCGAAGTTTTGTATAATAACTATGTTGAACATACCTTCCTTTTCTTCTTTTGTAATGGCTACTTGCGCTGTTCGGCTATAGGAAATACGTGGGTATACATTTGATAGGTCTAAAACAAAAGAAGTGTTAGTCATCATATTTAAGTAATACTGTTCCTTTCTTAAACCAAAATACATAAAGGAACATTGACAAAGAACATGTGAAACACAAAAAATAATCACATAATTTCAGTCTTTCGTAGAAAATATTCAGACCTACAGATAAGGGTGCATATCTTACTCACAAAAATATTACAATTTTACATATTAGAATATAGATATTAACTTTTTTTTTCATGCACGATGTCAATGCATGTCAATATTGTGAACCAACTTATTTCGCGGCTATTAATATTAGCGTTTTTTTCCGACTTGAAACACTACCACGGAGAATAACTTTCGCGGGTCGCATGATCGCGTTATATTTTTTGCACTGACATCGATTTCCCTTGGGTTTTATCTTTTATTAGAACAATTACACGAACGTACTACAATATTTGTACACTACCATCAAACAAATCTAATTTAGAAAAAAAAATAATAGTATATAAATTTTCGAGGAATGAATGGTATCGTTCAGCAATGCTTGCTGACAGAATGAATTGTTTTTATTATACAAATATAGTCTGTGTATGAGGTCGATACGATGCTATATCGACATGGCGAGGATGAAATCCGGGTTGATATAACATCGTATAGACCTCACACACAGACTATTATTGCTATATTATTAATTTACAGAAACACTAAATAGGTCATTTTTATTCTTTGTCTAAATAATTAAATACGAAATATAATTGAATTATTTACAAATTAATAAATTTAGAATTTAAAATTACAATGTGCATAATATATGACATTCTTAGAAAATTCATTAATCCCTGGATATGGGATGTTGTCTCCTTGACATTTACCCCATTTCCTTTCCTTTTCATATGAAAATAAGAATGAAAAAGATTTCAATGTTCTTTTTACAAACCTTCATAGGAACATGTGATAATCATTCCTATTTGAGTAACATGTGATATAACATTTGTTATATACTGTTTTCTTGTCAATCTCTAAAAATACAGTGAGACATGTGATCATTCTCCACCATAAATATCATGTCTTTTTTAAATTCTGACTGATTTGAATTAATTAAAACTAAAACATTCTCCGAGTACCACTTGCACCATTTCAGAAATATAATTTTCCTAAAATATTATAGTTAAAATATGAACGACCAAACATTTTGAAATATTTTCTGTGGCTTGATAATACACGTAGTAAGTCGTATTAATTGAGCAAAAAATGAGCAATTCATTTATAGGATAGATCATAAATTGTCTTTTGTGTTTGTCGTGGTACAATGATTACTTTTTAATTCGAAATTGACAGAACCATCCGATATGTGTCGCGTGACTAAAATGAGTGTCAAGCCTATTAACCCACTCAAATGAGCTGCGTGCTTTTGCCAGAAATATAGTGCGTAAGTTTCTTTCAAATTCCTTTTTTTTTGTATACAGAATAGTACCGGTGTTGCTATATTAAATCAATAATTACATATAATAAAATAATACAAACAGAATAACTATTTTTCACAATTTTGCCTATCAAGTTAAATGGAATTGCGGTACCCGTATTTCTTCCATGAATTAAAAATGCAAGTGAGCAAACATGCACTTAGTTCTCGATATGTTTTCATACCTTTATTACTCTCAACAGCAATGACGACTCCCAAGCTGGAGCCATTTTTCGGTATTTCCTGGCCGGCCAAGTCCAAAACCTCCCTACAAAATCCATTGATCTGTTGATATAGATGTGCCTCACTTTGAAATGCCGCGTCTTTTACTGCAACTTCCAGTTTTAAATAATTATTTTGCTGATATAAATCTTCAATGCTGTCATCTGTGTTATCTGTTGTAAGTTCAATTTAAAAATGTTTTGAAATGAAATTTATCTGTATTTCAAGTGTAACATAGACAAAATTCAGTTCCATGGTTATGCGCGAAAGTATTCAGTAACTGTAATTTACATTTGATAAAAATCATATAAAACCACACTTAACAAAATATCTTTACCTCTTTAATAGCCATTCTAATATATATTTAATATATATATATAACGGTCTATGGTAGGAACCCAACTGGGTTAGAATTAGATACATGAATATCAAGATTGCCTTCCCACCAAGGGATTGGCTGTTCTTTGAATGCACAGATATTACAGACAGATTACACTGCTCCCGCCATCTTTGTGTGATTCCAAGGGGATGAAAATTGAGTGAACCACAAATGTATTTTGACACGTAATGTGAGACTTAAGTATTTTAATTACCCGAACTTTTAACAAGAATCCAGTGGTCTAGTGGTAGCGTGTCAGCCTTTGAACCCTTACAACCTTGACAGAAGGGGTTCAAATCCCACTGGAATCAACAAAAAAACTTAGACTTTGGATTTGGATTGATAAAAAAGATTGAAAAATACATCACAGGCAGATGACTCAAGCAAAAACGAATAATTTCATTTATTTTTTTTTGTTCCAATCAAGTACCCAACATTGCAGTTTATTTATCTTCTGCATATGGCTCTTTCGACAACAAATCTCTCGTCAGTGCAGATTATATCAAAACAATTGCAAAACCGAATAAAAAGTAAAGATTTCTAAGTATTATTCTCAAAAAATTGAAACTGCCCCACATTTAAATGGGCGCTCAGCGTAGATCGGGCCATAATATATCATAAAAACGAAGCACAAATAAGATGTTGTGTGTATGTAATTCTAATATGGCGTCCCTCAAACGCTTTTAGAACGCAACAGGATTCTAATAAGCATAGAGCCCTCAGTGACGTCACAATACGAATCCTGAAATCTCAACTGTGAAAAGTCAAACAGGAATAAATCATTTTCATTAATTCTATGCTTATATGAGTACTAATGTTAACCAAATATTTGTTAATATACATTTTATACATATTATATATGTTTGGGGTGCTGTTTTGTTCTCCGTAACGTTTAGTTTTTAAACAAAAATGGGATATGAAAACATCCTTCCAGTGGCGCTTTGAATTTTCAAAACATTTGTAAACCATATTTGAATCAAAATAGATTTCTGCAATTGGGCTCTATGAGAATAAAAACATGGCAAGGCCTTATATTTGTCCCCATTTTATACCTCGATGTGGGCCTGTATAAAATATCGACAAATATAAGGTCTGGCCATGTTGTTATTCGCATAGAACCCACTTACAATAATCTATTTCTTAAATTGAAATGTTAATTTTGGGTTCACAATATGCTTTTATATATATTTAAGGTAACGCTATGTTATGTGAACAAATCCGTTTTCATAAAAGTATCAAGTAAAAACAAACCATACGTTACTGAGACAACTGTAAAGTGAAGTTTCTACACATGATGATAGATGTCGAAAAATTAAGTTTTCAGTAAACAGGAAACAGATGTCCGGCAAACTTGAAATCGCTACTTCTGGTATGGGACATCATTTTATAAACATATATACAAAATTTAAAGTGGCATTCTTTAATAGTTACTGAAAAAACTGTTTCTACAATTGATGAAAAATGTCGAAAAATTAAGTCGGTAACAGGAAGTAGATGCCTGGAAAATCTGAAATCGCTACTTGCGGCATGGAACATCATTTCCAACTTCCATACAAAATTTCAACTGTTACGAAAAATTGTTTGCTATCGCAGATAGACAGACAGAAAGACGGACAGATGAACAGACGCTAAGAGTTATTGCTATATACCCCCTGAACTTGGTTCCGGGGGGTATTATGATTTTTTCATATAAACACTGCTTAAAGTAGTGAGTGTATCATATACATGATATACCACAAATAACAACAAGTTTTTCATCTTTAGTGTTAAGGAGGCTCATTCCTCATGTTGTTTATATCAAGGATTTCTTGAAATCTGTTTTAATTGACAAGGAAAGGTAGACTTAATAAAATGCTAAAAATAAATACTTTGTATATAGGTCAGTGTACTTTAAACGGAGATAAAAGACATAAAAAATTTGGCGGGAAATGGTTTTCTCTGGATTTTTCGTTAATTTAACATTAGGAATATTTTTTGTCTGGACTCTTGAAAGTAATATCAAGAATTTTATTAACACTTGTCATGTGTCTTAATTTGACATATAGAAGATATTCATTAAATAAAAAGTGGGGGTTCATGTGCAAAATTCTTTAAGCCATTGAACTAGAGAAACCCAGAGGAGTTTCCAAATCTGACACAAATTCAAAAATGTAATGAGTGAGCCACCTTAACGTATTCATTTATGTTCATATGTAATAAAATGGATAACAGGAAACACCTACAATGGCTGAAAATTATAATTAAATGCCACGATTTTCCAGGGAACTAAACAGGAAAAAACACGTATAAGACAAAAGACAAACGTAGACAATGATAGGAACTCGGGACAGCCGGACTTGGTACTAGCAAAAACCGGTAGGGTTAAACTGGTTTATGGGTACCCAAACGTTCCCTCTATTTGTCCCGTAAAAACATACGAATAAACCCAATATAGGTAGACTACTTACTCCCTGACCAGAATCTTGAAGGGAGAGAAAAAGACAATACGTAATTTAGAAAGATGGGTCAAAGAGTGCTCGCCTCGAAACTGCCGGCTAGCTCAAGGAGCCTAGTCTGCTGGTAGAACACTGTCGCACTCCGGAAGAAAAATCGAACTCAAAACTTCTCGAAGGGTTTGGTCTAGAATCATATGTATAGATTGTTACATGTCTATTACGATATCAGTCGGAACCTTATATCTGGTCGGCGCACTAACGATTGGCAGATATCGGTTGAGGACTTATTGGAATAGACATTTCTCTAATTTCTAGCAAATTAATCAACGCCTGACCGGTGTGATAAAAATATTTCTCGACTCTAGTGAGAGAACAACTCACGTGAAATTTCCCGCCAAATCTATTCGGAACATAATCCTCGGTATTTTACGTTATGTCATTAGAGAAACATTTTCTACAACTTTAATACGTTAATTATGTTTATCGCATCTTGTTTTCAAATGTTTAAACACTCGACAAGCCTCGTTTTTAAACATTTGCAAAATTTATATAAATCGATGTGAGAAATTTCATAATCATCTTAGTTCTCGTTGTAGAAACTATATGTAATCATCTGTTTGTCATACATTCAACTGAGGAATGTTGGAAGCTAAAAAATCAATAACATAATTATTTTGCTTATAAAATTCGGGGCACAATTGAGGGGGAAAAAAGCGACTGGAACCCCCTTTTTACAGAAAAAAGTACCCCTTTTGCAAAGCTGAATACGCTAGTAAAAATACGGGTTATCTGACCGAAATCGATATTTGGAAGTTTATAATCTGGCAACGGATTTGTAACAACGAGGTCAGTTCTTCTTTAGAATTACTAGATACCGAAGTTACTGTGAATTTATTTTCTGCGTTAGAAATGTCTTTGAAAATGAAATGCACAGGTAAATATTGTTGCAATACTTTTGCCATGTCACTGCAAGTGTCAAGAGAGGCTTGAAATAGAACGGATTGAGTCGGGTTCAAAATCTGCATTTTCATTTGTTCTGACAGATGAAAAGAATCTGACGAACATAACGTGTCATATTTTGACTTCAAATCTTACGGAATTCAAATACGGTGTAATGCAACTGTTTGAAATTTTCAACAACAAAATTAGTTTTCTCTTTGGCGTTTCCATTTTTTCATGGCACCAACAATGCTGACGTTTCATTTTCAGAAACACTTCTAAACCGAGAACAAACTTCGACTTCAGTCCTATTTGGTTTTCGTTGCTAAATGGCGTCAACAACATAGGGCACATATCAGTTGTCCGCCCCGGAACCCAAATATCGATCAGATACTCATCCGGTTATTACATATGCAGAATGGTATAATTTACATAAAAATATGTGATAAAAATAAATTATTATTTAAATAATTTGTTACAGCTAGAAATACAATCTTACCTGTATGAAATGTATTGTCCGATTCTGCTAAAACAACAGCAACAGGGCTTGCTATGATTTTATAAAGAAATGTAAATTTGAACATTTTTTGCAAGAAAGAAGCAAGGGCTTTATAAAGCAGCTCTTTGGTTGTGAAGCATTTATTGTTGATTTTAATGTGCACTGCAAGACATTCATCTGCTGCTCCTCGAAATTTAACATCATAATCTCCTTCATTCAATTTCGTTTTCACTTCATCCAGTTTCTCAACAATTTTTGAAATGTCTATATTGGGATCACGTATGTATATCGAACAATTTGTCTCACCTAAAAAGTATGGACATATATTAATTTTTGTATGAGACTAGTAAAAATATTTCTGTAATTATATATATATATACATATCAATTCTAAAATCGAATATAATGGAATAAAAAGGCATTGTAGTTAGAACAATTAGAAAATCAACCATCTCTGGATCTTGATAAAACCTATACCTAAAGTATGATATCGACATTTTACAACTATAAACAAACACGCCTAAAATGTACTTATAAATTTACATCTGTTATCGTTTCGTCAAAAATATACAAGGAGGAGGCAAAAGTGTCAAAGACCACTGTGTTTATAATAAAAAGATAGTGTAGGCATGCTAAACTAAGCAGAGGAAGAAGAAATATATAAATGTATTTTCTTATGCAAAAATTGATAAAAAACGTTTTAACAATTTGTCAATCGAAAACTGATGCTTGATCAGACCCTATACCTCAAAAACATCAAGCTAACAAAAAGACACCTATTTAAAGTTACTGGTAAATACCGAGATCGGTCAACTCGAAAATGCATAAGGTAGAGTAGAAATTAAAAAAAGGACTAGACTAGAAAAGCTACAAAAGCTTTGATCTTTCTATTTTGCAATTTTATAATTTAAGATATACAAAATCATTATTTGTGGAAGATGCTTTATGTTTGGCCTTTAAATGATGACTGAATGTATTCCACCTAGGTTACGGTTAGTAGCACATTCACAGTTAAAACGAAGTCACGAACATAAGGCATAAAGACAGCATACATTTAAATGAAAATAGTATGCTGAACTAGCAGATAAGAATTTTTATAAGTTTTTTTGCTCATTTGCAAACATAAGTTTGAATCTAATAACTCTGAACGTTCAAAAATACTTCCAACATTCAATTTGAATTATTTCTTATTCATTTTACGCGTGTGTGAAATTCAGATAATCAATGATTGTATATTGCAACAGTACAACAACATACATTGTATAATTTAATCTATAATAAGCAATGAAGGGATATGGAGTAAATGCGCATGAGACAAAATCTCTACAAATACATGGTAGACAAAGCAATGTAACAAGTCTGCACTGGAAAGTACCACTTTATTTGCTGCAAAAGTGAAAACTAAAATGCGGTGAATGACACCTCTCGCCATGAAAAACATTTATTAATGTCGAATGTACAGTTTTGTTTTAAAATTTAAGTGCAGTGGAACTCATTATTTTGGCAATGAATCATTTGATAGAATAGGAGTGATATTCTCTTCTGTCTTACTTGGTGTCACCGACGAATAATTTGTTGATTTGTCTGCCATCTGAGGAATAAAATGTTAATTAGTCTGCCATCTGAAGAATAAAATGTTGATTTGTCTGCCATCTGAGGAATCAAATGTTGATTTGTCTGCCATCTGAGGAATAAATGTTGATTTTTCTGTCATCTGAGGAATAAAATATTGATTTGTTTGCCATCTGAGGAATAAAATGTTGATTTGTCTGCCATCTGAGGAATACAATGATGATTTGTCTGCCATCTGAGGAATAAAATGTTGATTTGTCTGCCATCTGAGAGTTTGATGGTATATTTTTGCAAAATATGGCTTAGTTCAAATGTTCTATGCAAAAGCAAGATTTTGTTGCACCTAATAGTTCTCTTATTCTTTGTTCTATACGAAAAATATATGGACAATTTATGCTTCATTGCTCCAAAAGCTTTGAAGCACTGTTGAATTATTTGCTCGTGCAATACACAATAATGCTTAATAACTGAGTTTTGATCAACATAAATGTGAACAAAATATGGTTTTTACTTGAACTTGTTGAATCAATTTAGATGGGTTGTTTTTCCTAACAATATGCGATTAAAATACCAAGTACCTTCCATTCTCCTTTAGGTAAATGGCCTAGGAAATTCGCCTATAGACTGACTCTGAACAGTAGTGATCAAATGTTTGATTTATACTACTTCACTCAAATCTTCATTGCAATAAAGACATACCATCAACATTTCCAGGATAAAATTTTGATACAATATCAACTCCGTAATATAAATCGACATTCACTTGCTCTGATATGTTCTGGAGTCTTTCTAAAATTAAAAAAAAAAAAAAAATACAAGACATTTATTGAAAGAAGTGCCTTACAAAATACTTAAAAGTTAAAAGCAAAGTTACAAAGTAAATGAGGGTTATAACAAAATTACCAAACAGAATTGTCAAGAGCCGAAATCTGAAGGGCAAAACAAACAAAGCAGGTGAAAAACCACCGCAAAAATTATAAACCGGCATGGTCCTGACATAGTACATGCATTTCAAAAGAAAGGGTGTTAAACCAATTTTATGGCGCGACAAACCTCCCCTGTCATTGCGGTAGTGTCCAATGGCACTTCAACAGCAACTGTTAATGAAAGAACGTAGAATTGGAAAGAAAGGAATTATAAAGGAATTGTTAAAAATTTTGAAAGTCAGTGGTGAGTACTTCGGTGCTGACCTGAAAGCCGATTTTATTTGGAAAATTTTTGTAAATTTAGTTGAAAACTAAGGAGTATCTCCCTCATGCAAAGTTCTGTCCGAAGTTGGTGATTTTGGTTTTCCATTTAGATAATATTTGGTTATTTGTTCTCTATCAGTTTTTTAGTTTTTTAACATATTTGATTTTATCGTTTTCCAAAAGTTTAGAGATGAGACATAATTTGTCCAAATGGCCATATGCAGAAATTCAATTTACAGTGACTTCGGTATTTTTTTTTTTGAGACGGAATAAGGCAGTCATGGAGATAACTATGCCTAATGAGAAAGTCTGCATAATTGATGCTAGCTCTTGATTAACAAATCAACTGTGAAACAAGCACTTCACAAACAACTGGAATATAACTTTCCATTTTAGGGAAATCAATAAATTTGTTCCTTTTGTCTTAAATTTTAGTACTTATATGACTATTATCGTCAAATTCGAGATATAAGTCCAGAAAGATGTAGATCTAGCGTTTTTTTGTTGATTTCTTGATCTTTAGCTCTGAATGATATGTTCATCCAATTCATTTGGATTACACAACAAAATTTTTTGAATCTTTGAATCAGCAAAGGCCTTTTTAATGATACCTTTGATTCGAGATTTTAGTTAATCACGAGGAAGCGTGATATAGAGTGTGGAAAAAGCAATTGTTTAAACGAATGTATTTGAGAAAATGAACGTGATTCGATATTTTCCAATAAATTTATCAAAGTTGTAAGTATCAACACGTAATTAACGTCGGTATTCTGTTATTATGTAACTTTGGGCATGAATAGTCTCACAGTAGGCTTTATGACTGCATTTGACTGCAAACAAAATCTTAGTTGCACAGACAATTCAGTAGTTATCTAACAATGGCTCTTTCCATGGATGGATTTTGAATAATTTAGGTATCCAATACAGGTAGGGCAGATTTATAGTTTGAATATTTTTAAAAAGAGGACAGGAATCACCTGTGATAAGAGATGATTAATTTTTGATCAAATGAAACTATTTAATAACATATATTATGTGGGGTTTTCTCATCGTTCGTTGAAGATCTTATGGCGGCTTTGGGTTGTAGTTGTTCCCATTTGGGTCGTTGTCTCTTTGGCACATTCCACGTTTCCCTTCTTTTTTCTATTATATCCTATTTTTTTCAAGATATAATTATATATCCCCCCAACGAAGCCTTTATTATATATTTCTCCAATATTAGTAATCTACCACTTTTTTCCGCCTAAGTTCACACGTTGTTTTGAAAATCTAATCCGTAATATACCTTTTGAAAACTTAAAAATGCTGGTGAATTGCTAGATTCCCACATTTAAAATGACCGTATATTATAGTCTCCGATGTTGGTTGATAAATCAAACCAAGTTGTGCGGTGGTCATAGTTGACTAATGCCAGGTGTTTTTACGCATTGAGCTGGCGATATCATGCCTACTGCACTCGTCATTTAGTGCTATATATATATCTAGCCATTCTTTCCCTTCAATAAAATTTTACAAAAAGGTTATTCCACTCACACATTGTTTGTTACAATTGTTCGTACAATTATACCATAAAGACAGACACTTAAAATGAAAATCAAAAATACATGATAGAAAGACGCAAAATACCTTCAACTAATATTCACAAGAAATTTTTCCGACTTTGGCGAGCGTGAAAATATAGCTAAAACATGTAGAACAAATTGTCGCTAATATTTCTGATTCTATATAAATGCAAAAATAGAGTATCGCGAAAATAAATCAATTGTAGGGACAAAACGGGAAATAAAAAAAACGGCCAAAATAATCTGGTTTACAGTAAACAACGGCAATAGAATACCAAAGGAACAAAGCAAAAAAAAAATACATAGATCAAAGTCCAGAGACAAGGCAAAAGCCGGAAAAGACGGAAGAGGGAAGACCAAAGAAACTAAACACACACAAAACACCCAAACACTACAAATACAACACTCAAAATTAAAGATAAAAGTATGAACTCTAAAAAAAAAAACATAAGGTGAGTGAGATTGGGTGCTCCTTGAGAGCAAGCATGTCATGCCCTGCACACACCAACCGTAACACAGGCAGTGAGGCATACATGGTTTATGATATCTGTCTGGTAGCTGATTGGCTAATGTCATTTCGTAACTGTGGTACAAAGTAAGTACCATATACCGGTATTTCAAAGAAGCATTAAGTGAAGTGTACTTTATTGCAAAGCGGGTCAATTTTCGCTCTCGCTTACATGTAAAAGCCTCGAAGCCTTCGATTTTCACGTTTGTAATCGTACAGGAAAAGAAAATTGAAAAAAAAACTGTGCATTGATACGAAACGTTAAAGAATTTTTATAAAAGTCATACATTTTTTTGTATCAAACCAAAACACATGATATACAAATTTGAAGAGATATTTCCTTCAGTAAAATTGGCCTTTGAAAATATTGCCGCGAAAATGATGTGAGAAAGACAATATCACACCACCTATTGACAGGAAACCGTATCCAGTATAACCACCAGTTTTATTCTTCTGAAGTACCTGTTGTCACTCTGTTTTTTGGAGTTCACACTGTTACAGATTTAGTTTGAGTCTTGCATTTCTGGTGTTCTTGTGTTTTTTTAAGTTTGTTGTGTTTTAGTCCTATCCCTGAAAGTAATGTTGGATTCCTAAAACCTACTCTGTTTTTGATCGGAATTTTTTTAATAGTTCCAGAAATGATAAAATTGTTGCAAGAACTAAAAAAATGTGTGCTGAAGCCACTTTTTCGTGTTGTTGAACCTAGGTTCAAATACGCTTACTCTGTTTTTGACACTCTGGTCATCAGACAAAGTGTTCTTTATGAAAGAAAGGTATTTTCTGGCGTGCTTTAAGTCAAAACAAACCGATTACACTGAATCAAAACGTCGGAAGCATTTGGCATTGACACTAAGGGCAAAACTGCAAAAATTCGGAGATCTTTAAAACGCACGAAAACCTCACTATAAATCGAGAAACAAAATCTAAATTGCTCTTTACGTCTTTAAGTTTGACCATACCAAATATTGTAACTATACCCTGTTTTTTAAGAAATTTTGAGTTTTTTATTACCTTTGCACAGTTTCTTTTATTAATTTGTGCCCAATCTATTTGTTGTACAACAAAATAAGTTTCATTCAATCAAATTAAACCTTGAGCTTAGACTCCAAGAAAACAAGTTCCATTTAATTTACACAACGAGGCAACATATTAGGTATTTTTCAATAATTGTAAAATGTCAATGTCAGTCCGATTAGGCTCTTTAAAGCTCATTTATATGACACTTTAAGACAGCCGAAAGCATAACATGAAAAATTAAACATACATAAATGACTTATATTAATTTCTGCTAATTTTTCACATGAATTAAAGTATTATCCCGTCTGACTTTTTTAAGTTACCAAAATTTTATTATGTATAGCTCTGTTTACTTTTCGTCGATAGAAATGATATGATTTTACATCGGGTGTTCATCTACCTTAACACCTTCATTCAATGGAAATATGTTCATGATAACTTACCTTTTCTTTTAAAAAGCAAATACTACATGTGACTGATTCATTAATTTTACCTTGTAATTCGTTGCACAACTCGAGGGTTTTAACATATTTTTCTGTTGTAAAAATGTAACTTCTCAATTCTTTTATTCTATATTCGAAGCCATTACTGGAACATCCAATAAATCTGTCGATGCGTCGTGCTATGTCCGTGCTTTCTTGAAAAAAAATGTCTTTTTCATCTTCCAACAGACTTCCTTTTGGTCGATGAAGTATTTCATTCCGGTTTCTTCTCATTCTTTCAACATCATCACCTTGATTTAAATCTCCGGATGATGGTTTACATCAGCAATTATTTGTGGGTGGTTCTACCAAATTAAAATGTCTAATCAACTTGTACATAAGTGACACGTCACATCTACTGTAACCTTCTGTAGCTAATTTTCCAAGAATTATCTTTTCAAAATCATTAAGAGATATCGTAAAGGCATGTGAAGTATTCTTTACAGTATTTTTCACCATTGGTGCAATTGTTCCCGGTGGCCATACATTCAATATCATTTGCTTCATCATTTCCGGATAAACGTCTACAACTACAATGATTGCAGAAATATGTCTTTCCAAATCGTTTGAAATCCCAGAAGTTGCCATTGTTCAGTAAAAGAGAAAGGTTTGCTACATTTAAAAACCTGAGAAACGAATCGTTAAGCTTTTATTGCTTCCTTTCGATTTTTTGTTCTCAAAGATTTCTCATTTCCCAAGTAAACGAAAAGTCAACCAATCAGCTTTCTCCATATATCATCTTAAATAATTCAAAAATGTGTTTATCCATGCCATGTAATATGTTCCAAACTGTAAATAACAAGAATACAAGTGCAAACTTTGAAGTTCTAATGTTATACAGAATCATCATAAGAACAATATACATTCCAGACAAGTATGTTCAAAATATTACAAAGACGTACAATGTGGTGCACATTTAACCTCTCATCAATTTACATAGGGAATTTTAAAATACCTCGAAGTTAAGTCTGCTCTTGAACTGCTTTAAATTTGCTCTACGGTCATGCCTTCGCTAGAATCTTGACTTCTTAGACCTATAATGGTCCTAGAATCCTGTCAAAGCCTTTTCTTTTAAGTTGTGACCTGTTCTACCTTTGACCATTCTGACCTATTCTACATGCTGACTGGTTTCAACAATGACCTCTCACCGACCTGCTACTGCCAGAACTATGGCAATTTCTATCATGCTCTAAATTTGCAAAATTGTTAATCATTCAAAAGGCGCGATAAGATTAGTCAGATATTTGTCCTTCAAAGCCGTGATATTTCTCAATTAGAATATAAAAAAAACTTCTAAATACCCGACATATATATTATTTATAACGGTAGATCAAAAGATACATGGAACCCCAGTTTCTCTGGAAAAAATTGAATTTAAAAGAAATCTAGAGAAATAGGAAAATGAGGAAAATTGGCAAACAATAACAAAAAGGAATCTGCAACCATTATATTTTGAAGGCTGTGAATTTAATAAATATTTCATTCTTTTGTCAAAAATGCCATGAAAATAAATTAAAAAACTACCGAATTTACTGTTAATTTAGTTTCTGCATATGGCTATTTCAATATTTTTAATGTTTATGTATTGCAAAATTCAAGAAAAAATCGTTTTTTTTTGGTCAGCTCCAAAGTACTGATTGCTTTTAGTTAATATCCTCGCCAACTTAGAGTTCACTACCAGAGGCATCGGCCCATTGGTAATAAATAACGAGATACCGAAGTTACCATGAATTTTGTCTCTACATATACCCATTACAAATTATGTCAAAATATTCGGACAGCCAATACCCCCAAAAAATTGAAAAAACATGATAGATGTAAAAAAAATGGTTAACAAGAAACACCTTCAATGGCTGAAAATTATAATTGCATGTCACAATCTGCCAGAGAACTACACAAAACACGAATAAGACAAAAAACAAACGTAGACAATGATAGGATTTCGGGATAGCCGGACTTGGTATCGGCACTAGTAATAGCCAGCGTAGGGTTAAACCGATTTATGGGTACCCAAACCTCCCCTTTTATCCGTTTCATTTCCCTACAGTACCGAAAACATACAAATAAAACCAAATATAGGTAGACTACTAACTCCATGACCTCAATTTTGAAAAGAGCGAAAAAGACAATACGTAATTTTGAAAGATGGGTCAAGGGGTACTCGCCTGCCGGCTAGCTCAAGAAGCCTTGACTGCTGGTGGAACACTGTCGCACTACGGAAGAAAAATCAAACTCAAAACTTCCCGAGGGTTTAGTCAAGAATCATCATACTTTCAGATATATTACAAAAAATGATTTACAGGGAAAGGCAAACATCATTTAATAACAGTGCTCTGCAAGAGGGAGCTACTATATTGTACTAAGTATTAAGTCTTAAGCAAAAATTATATATTGCATGTTTCCTAATAAAATCGGTGTTCGGGTTAGCACCAAAGTACTGACTTCTGAGTTGGTGAATATCCTCGCAGACTAAAAGTCCGATAGCAGAAGCATCGGATCAGTGGTAATTAATAAGAAAATACCGAAGTAACTGTGAATTTATTAACCCAACACATTCCCATCAATCCTTAAGCTTGAAATTAAAGAAACAACTGATACACGTACTTCAGGTTCGCACATAGATCTTCTGTTGTATATTGACGAAAATGGACGATTGAAATCTAAGCTATATGACAAGCATGATGATTTTCAACTTCCCAATGGTGAACTTCCCTTTTCTTAGCAGCAATATACCTACCTCTCCAGCCTATGAAGTGTACGTTCACAGTTGAGCATGCAGTTTGTACAGTGATTTTTTAACAGAGCAAGAACCCTGTCTGAAAAGTCAGGATTTGTTCAGCCGATGTGAATTTCATCTCTCACGAAATTCTATGGCAGTTACCATATTATCATTGAAAGATATGACGTGTCAGTTTTCCAGAAGAAAGCGGACATTTTCATCTAGATTCACGTCTATACCGAGTTTTCATAGATGACTCACTTACAGTGTTACGGGTGCAGAACGATACCAGGCATGGGGTAATGCTAATGTGTAATTGTAATGCCCTGTAATGCATTACATTATTACAAAGTAATGCATGTAATGTGTAATGCTCCATTTTTAGCATTACATGTAATTGTAATATTAATAATGCATTACATTCCAAAAATACCTGTAATTTAAGCATTACATGGCATTACATAGCATTACTTTTTTTCTAATTTGATACTTGGGTAAAACTTTTCAAGTATAAAGATATGTTTAGCGAAATGTGTTGGAACTCCATGTAAATATTGAACATTGTTTTTCTCTTACTGTATATCTGCCAGCTTGCAACTTATCTAAAAGTATAAAACAAAATATGTTCTTTTCATTCAGAAATTTTATGATGAAAAACATTTAATTTCAATTCTAGTATTGAAAATTTACAATCATTAATTTACAAAACAAACACAAGCTTCTAGTGATCAAAGTATAATTAGTTCAAAGATCAATGATTAATTGTCACATGTAAAACTCTTAATTAGTTTACATTTCAATTAATTCCTTTCCCTTGGCAAGTGGATTTATGGCTTTAATGGTGTTAATTAAAGTGTCAGTTATAAGAAACCATGTTTGAATATATATATGTACAGGCAACTAAACTATTTTTTTCTCTAAAAAAATACATATAAAGTTCATTCTATAAATTTTGAAAAAGATCGCAGGAACTAAACACAGTGAAGGTGAAATTAGCCCACATTTATCCCCCCAACCCTTAAGGCTCAATATTAAATTTCAAAATTGTTCCAGAAAAATTATGAAAAAGGGGAAAATATAAACTACATATACATAGTAAAAGAGATACAGTCCCTGTATCAGTCAACATTCCATTTTGACTGATCGTTGACTGGTGAGTGATCGCTGAATGATCGCTGAATCATGACTTTTGACGGCTGACGGATAGTAAAATTAACTGATGACAAATGAATGATGCGACTCTTGACTCTTGAATCATGACGGATGACGAATAGAAAGAAATCTAATTAATTATGCACGGATGATCGGTGACGGATGACTGATACAGGTAAATTGAAAAATTACCTGTGAAACGAATCTCACAGAGCGTTGATTTATTATTCCTAGTAAGATCGAAAGTCATTATCAATACATGTATCTGATAGTTCTTAGCAATCCAAGAACATGAAAAAAATGTGATTTAAAAAATACTTAAGAATCTTCATTTTAGTCAAATAGAGGAAATGGGGTAAATGTCAAGGAGACAACATCCCATATCCAGGTTAAAACGACCCAAAACAAAGCATGTATACCGGTCAGTGCAAAAATTTCTCTATACACATTATTTGTTTAAAATTCCATAAATATGAAAAATTGTTATAAAAAATTACTTATGAATCTTCATTTTAGTCAATACACCGGTCAGTGCGAAACTTTCCTTTTACATATTATTTTGCTAAAATTCCATGAAAATGTAAAAATGTGATAAAATAATTACTGATAAATTTTCATTTTAGTCATTAAACATATACCGGTCAGTGCAAAACTTCCCTTTTACACATTATTGTGTTCCAATTCAATGAAAATGAAAAAAATGGGATAAAAAAATTATTGATGAATCTTCATTTTATTCATTACATATACACCGGTCAGTGCAAAACTTTCCTGTTACACATTATTTTGTTCAAAATTCCATGAAAATGAAAAATGTGATAAAAAATTACTGATAAATCTTCATTTTAGTCATTAAATATATACCGGTCAGTGCGAAACTTTCCTTTTACACATTATTTTTGTTCAAAATTCCATGAAAATGAAAAAAATGGGATAATAATTACTTATGAATCTTCATTTAAGTCATTACATAGACACTGGTCATTGCAAAACTTTCTTTTTACACATTATTTTCTTAAAATTCCATGAAAATGGAAAAATGTGATAAAAAATTACTTAAGAATCTTCATTTTAGTAATTACATAGACACCGGTCAGTGCAAAACTTTCCTTTTACACATTATTTTGCTAAAAATTCAATGAAAATGAAAAAATGTGATAAAAATTACTGATAAATCTTCGTTTTAGGCATTAAATAATTACGGGTCAAAGCGAAACTTTCCTTTTACACATTATTTTGTTCAAAATTCCATGAAAATGAAAAAATGGGATTAAAAAATTACTTATGAATCTTCATTTTAGTCATTACATAGACACCGGTCAGTGCAAAACTTTCCTTTTGCACGCTATTTTGTTCAAAATTCCATGAAAATGAAAAAATGTGATAAAAAAATTACTGATAAATCTTCATTTTAGTCATTAAATATATACCGGTCGGTGTGAAACTTTCCTTTTACATATTATTTTGTTCAAAATTCCATGAAAATGAAAAAATGGGATAAAAATTACTTATGAATCTTGATTTTAATCATTACATATACACTGGTCAGTGCGAAAACTTTCCTTTTACACATTATTTTTTTCAAAATTCCATAAAAATGAAAAATGTGATAAAAAATTACTGATAAATCTTCATTTTAGTCATTAAATATGTACCAGTCAGTGCAAAACTTTGCTTTTACACTTTATTCTGTTCAAAATTCCATGAAAATGAAAAAATGGGATAATAATTACTTATGAATCTTCATTTAAGTCATTACATAGACACCGGTCAGCACAAAACTTTCTTTTTACACATTATTTTCTTAAAATTCCATGAAAATGGAAAAATGTGATAAAAAAAGTACTGATGAATCTTCATTTTAATCATAAAATATATGCTGGTCAGTGCGAAACTTTCCTTTTACACATTATTTTGCTAAAAATTCCATGAAAATGATAAAATGTGATAAAAAAGTTACTGATAAATCTTCATTTTAGTCATTAAATATATACAGGTCAGTGCGAAACTTTCCTTTTACACATTATTTTTGTTCAAAATTCCATGAAAATGAAAAAAATGGGATAATAATTACTTATGAATCTTCATTTAAGTCATTACATAGACACCGGTCAGTGCAAAACTTTCTTTTTACACATTATTTTCTTAAAATTCCATGAAAATGGAAAAATGTGATAAAAAATTACTTATGAATCTTCATTTTAGTCAATACATAGACACCGGTCAGTGCAAAACTTTCCTTTTACACATTATTTTGCTAAAAATTCAATGAAAATGAAAAAATGTGATAAAAAATTACTGATAAATCTTCATTTTAGTCATTAAATAATTACCGGTCAAAGCGAAACTTTCCTTTTACACATTATTTTGTTCAAAATTACATGAAAATGAAAAAATGGGATTAAAAAATTACTTATGAATCTTCATT
>MJUU01053045.1:37640-64409 GCA_002080025.1 Modiolus philippinarum | reverse complement strand
TTGCAATATTGTAAATGAACAGATGGAGGGATATGAAGTAAATGTACATGAGACAAATAACTAAATAACAATGGAACATCGCTTTTATTGTTATCCTTCATCTTGAAGTCGCCATGAAGTCTTGAAAAATGAGCAATGACTCATACCATGCAGTAAGTTCAATGCAGTCGTGTTTAGATTGTAATTTCGATTTTTGTAGTTAAAAACTACCACTTTCACAAAAATTATAAACCTTTACCAATGGTAGCCCACCAAACACGAAACATTTGTAAAACGTTTTTTAAAGGTTTTTAAAAGGTTAGTTAATAAAAAACGTTACAGAAACGTTTTTTCAACATTTTTCTTAAACGTTTCAATGAAACGTTTTCAATACGTGGAGTTAAACCTTGATAAAACGTTTTTATATGGTTTCTTAGGAACGTTTTTTTTTCTGAACATTATTAAAACGTTTCATCAACGTTTTATCAAATGTTTTTATTACGTATTTTGAAAACGTTTCATAAAAACCTGGATAAAACGTTTACTTGAAGTTTCTTTCAGACGTTCTTTAATTGGTCATTTCAGAGACATAGATATATCCGGGGAGGGCGTAACTTCTATTATTTTCTTGTAGATGGATGTGCCAAAAATTCGAGTATAGTTTTTTCCATGATATACATAAAATTGGGTGTGTTTTTAATTTCTTATCATTTTATTATTTTTTTTATCAATTGATTTTCAAAATCAATCTTTCTCTGTTTTTTTTATGATTCTAAAATATCAAACCATCCGGGATAATTTGTGTCTGAGGATAAAAATGTTAATTCGCTTCAATAATAAAATATTTAATCTGCTGTTATTTCATTATGCGACGCACGTGTTTAAGATCAGGGGTTAAAGGTCAGCAAGTGATGTGTAAATTCAAATCACAGGCGCCAATTAAGCCGCCGCACACACAGTATGGATACAGGAAGAACGGAGCCAGTAAGTCTTTTATTTTTTATTTATGCTTGTATACTTCAAGACAATGAGATAATATTTATCGGAGTGATAATGATCTATCTCTCTGTGAATGTATGGTTCGACCACGTGGATTCGACCCGAGATTTAGCAATGAGGAATATTTATGTATTTTTATAGATTTATTTAATTAAATGCACATTTATACCCATATACATTAGGGTTGAAGGCATACATGAATAATAACAGAACCATAATAAAACGAAACAAAGATTACAAAATGAAAAATCATGCAGTTGATGAGTCCATTCTCCTCAGCGCAAAAGACCTTATAACGAATGAAGCAGTATACTGCACGATTTGTGGACAATTTAAACATACATATAATTTACTAGTATCTGGTTTACTTTCAATATTTGGTATTAAACGTTTTATTTCCTGTAAATAGTTTTCTCTTAGTTTTGTGTTATTATTACATGAAAATAAGAAATATTCTTCGTCAATACATTGTGATTGAAATGATTGATTGATTGATTGAATATTGTTTAACGTCTACTCAGCAATATTTCAGCTATATCAAGACGAGAACAAGTTTGTTTATAAATAATCACTTTGGGGTATGGAAATGGCCATGGGACGGGAAATTCTGACTGCCACTGGAAAAGTAGGGTGAATCGTCAAGGGCGGGGAATTTAGCCTTGTAGCCGATCACCTACGGACCACCCCAAAAAGAGCTTGCTACAAGGGTTCTTTAACGTGCAGGAAGCGTGGCATTTCTTCCAACACGTGGACCTGAGTTTACATCCCATCCGAAAGATGGGTTGTGTATTTATTAATCCCGCACAACCACGGAATGGGTCCTATTTCTATATCCCGGGACCCTCGGGGTCAGCCTCCGTTTAGGAGGGGTCACACCCCGCAAGCCGGAGATACTGGGTCCTATTTCTATATCCCGGGGTTCCCTCGGGGTCCTCTGTTAGGATGGCTCATACTCCAAGCTCAGAGGATGCTGCGGGCCTATTCTTCAGCCGGGACCGCGCACGGCGGGTGATTGAAATGAAGATGTGGCATACATGGCATAGTGATACGCAACTGTAAATATGTAAAGGAGAAGATATCAAAAAGTGATGTGCAAATTAAAAGCAAAGAGACATTATAAAGTGTTCAGCCGCTTATTTCTGATGCATTAAAGTAATTATGTATAATTTGAGACTATAACTAATAACAAACCAATAATTGCATTCTACACAAGAATCGCCTGTGTGTTTTATGAGCAGTGATGTGTAGATAGGAATTCGACTACAGACGATAAAATTATCTTATCAACATGTGTGTAATAAAATAATTAAAGGATAACGATGTATTTAAAGAATGTTTATTTTTTTTTTTTTTGTTTCAGAAAAGAAGACTATCAGTATGTCGTTATTTAATTGTTCCACTATAAATGGGTGCTGTGTCGTCAATAAATATTTAATATTTTGGAAACATTTAAATATGGACGCTTTTGTTGACATTGTAAACGATTAACGTTAAACAATGCTTTGATGAAACGTTTTGAAAAACGTTTAATAAACTAAAACAAAACTCCACAAATACTGGTTCATAAAACGTTTTTGCAGAAACGTTATTTCAACTAAAGTGAAACGTTGTAAAACACGTTTAAGAAATGTTTTTTTTGTTTGGTGGATGATATTAAGACTTAATATTTTATTAAGAAATAAACTTATATTAAGACGGATTTGAAAAAGTTGAAATGACAGCTATTTCAGGTTTTTTTTTACAGTCGTGACAGTAGTGATAATATTTGTTATCATAGTTGTGTTGAAGAGAAAATACTCCAGAAATTATAGGAGAGGGTTGCTAGATATAAATTTACCTTTGCAAGAGGTACCCATAAATTCTAAAATGAAATGTCACTAGAACATATACATATATATATATATATATATACAAAATGTATATATGAATTGTTAATTTTCCCCTAAATACATTAGAATATACCTCAAACGTCTAACATTTGTTTAATTAAACTAAAGAAAAGTTTTCAATTTATCAAAGTTAAGGTTATATAAAATTTCGTCTGTTATCCAAGGCAAACTTGTCTGACGAGCCAGAACATTTCATAGGCCATTAGGATTTAAGTATATAGCTCCAAAAAACGCCACTTCATATGGTAAATAGTACGAATAAAATATTCAAAATTAGAAGTGATAGTGTTATTGCTACAGTTGAATCTGTTATAAATGAATTAATAGAAATGTAAAAACTAAATACGCTTTTAAAAGTTAATGCACCACCTGTACATATGGATAAGATAAAAGCCATCATATATTTAAATAAAGATATATTTGTATTTAAAGATTCTGGGCAAACTGAGACAATAAAGCAGGATCATCAGCTTTCTCGAAAGCCTGTGACTCCCCATGGCAATATTTTCTTATTCTACAATCACAGGTAAAATATCTTTACGGTTTTGTGTATGCGGGTGATAAGAAATCACCTGTAAAATATCTTTGCCGCTTTTGTGTATGTAGGAGATTATGAGTACAACTCCCGTTGTTTTTGGTCGGTTGTGGGTGAGGAATTAGCAGATCGGAAAATGATATCGCTTTTGAGATTACATCACTGAGGCAGTAATTAGCAGGTGAAACTACGAAGTGACGAGATAAGAAAATATAATACATTTTACACAAATATATATTCACCTGAAGTGAAATATCCAGGTCAATTCTGTAATTTGATTGGTTACCTTGACAGGGGGTATGAGACCGTATCCCCGTGGTAGCAAAATCACAATTTTTAAACACTTTTAATGGAAAAAACATAACACTTGTAGCAGAATATAGAAGTTATTCGGGCTTCACAGGGGATACGGGTTCATATTCCCTGTCTGAGTCGTTTATCCCCTTCGCCTAACGGCTCAGGGGATATAAAACAAAGACAGGGAATATGAACCCGTATACCTGTGAAGATTCCCGAATAACATATAATACTAAGCATAAAATTATTAGCAACACATTTTCATATATTTTCAATTTTTACAATAATGAATTAATGCCGATTTAGTGTGATCTCAGATAAAAATTACATACATATGCTTAAGCTGAATCCAGGTTGCCCCAAATTTTTCTTTTAATTTTTGACTTGCGAAGATAATCACCGACATAGTACCAACTAAAGCATAAATTTATTTCCTGCTAAGGCTATTTTGACAAAAATTGTGTTTTTTCTATGTAGAATGAAATCGACACATCATGCAGTCCTTATATGTTTAAGAAAAAACTATGTCGATAATTTCAGAGAAATATTTTGGTGTGGATGCATTAATGCATTTTTTCCAATAAGAGTTCATTTTAGACATGTTAGAGATAACAGTAAGAGGATATTTAATATTGGTTGAGTATACGATTTAGTTACACCTGAATCGGTTTTCAGGGGCTTCGGCTACAGAGCTGCCGGGCGCGTCCCCAGGTGGTGGATACGGGAATGCCCTGTCTATGCGGGGTAGTCAGGTCATAATACGGAAAGCCTGACCGCGAACCATTGTAGCCAAACTGTGTCGAGAAACGCCACGCTCCATGCAGTATAAAGACCCCTTCTATATTTCTCTAAAGAGAGCAGACGCACTGGGTGTCGTATGGAAGGCTAAATTTCCTGCCCCTACCCATTTCTCCAATTTTCCAGTGGCAGTCAAAAGTCGTTGCCCAGGTTGTCCCTTCCACCTTTATTTCTTTCTTCTGATACTTTCAATTTTTTGAATTGATTAACTTGTTCTCGTCCTGATATAGCTGAAATATTGCTCATTGGACGTTAAACTCTAACAAATCAATCAATCAATCATATTCAAAATACAAAACAGGATAAAACAGTTACGATTGTGCTGTTGTCATCTACTCCAACCTGGCCACCATCATCTACTCCAACCTGGCCACTATCATCTACACCAACCTGGCCACCATCATCTACACCAAACTGACCACCATCATCTACACCAATCTGGCCACAACCATTCACTCCATCATGGTCACCACCATCCACTCTTGCCTTGCCACCATCATCCGCTCCAACATGGCCATCATCATCTACTCCAACCTGGCCACCATCATCTACTCCAACCTGGCCACCATCATCTACTCCAACCTGGCCACTATCATCTACACCAACCTGGTCACCATCATCTACACCAAACTGACCACCATCATCTACACCAATCTGGCTACCACCATTCACTCCATCATGGTCCCCACCATCCAATCTTGCCTTGCTCCCTTCATCCGCTCCAACATGGCCATCATCATCTACTCCAACCTGGCTACCATCATCTACTCCAACCTGGCCAGCATCATCTACTCAAACCTGGCCACTATCATCTACACCAATCTGGCCACCACCATCTTCACCAACCTGGCCATCATCATCTACACCAAATTGACCACCATAATCTACACCAATCTGGCCACCACCATTCACTACATCATGGTCACCACCATCCACTTTTACCTTGGCACCATCATCCGCTCCAACATGGCCATCATCATCTACTCCAACCTGGCCACCATCATATACTCTGCCACCATCAATTACTCTAACCTGACTACCATCATCTACATCAACCTGGCCACCATCATCCATTCCAACACCACCATGCACTCCATCGTGGCCACCACCATCCACTCCAGACTTGCCACCATCATCTGATCCAACATGGCCACCATCATCTACTCCAACCTGGCCACCATCATGTACTCTAACCTTGCTACCATCATCTACACCAACCTGGCCACCATCATCCACTCCAACATGGACACTACCATCAACTCCAGCCTTGCCAACATCATCCACTCCAACATGGCCACCATCATCTACTTCAACTTGGCCTCCATCAACTCCAACCCGACCACCATCATCCAACCCAACCTTGCAACTGCCATCTACTCCAACCTTGATACTATCATCTACTTCAACCTGTCCACCATCATCCAATCCGACCTGGCAACCACCATCTACTCCAACATGCATACCGTCATCTACTCCAACCTGGCCACCATCATATACTCCAAGCAGGAAACCACCATCTACTCCAACCACGATACAATCATCTATTCCATTCTGGCCGCCATCATCTACTCCAACCTGTCCCCCATCATCAAATCCAGCCTGGCCAACATCATCCAACACATCTACTCTAAACTTGCCACCATCAGTCACTCTAACCTGGGAATGTCCTTCTTCATCCATTCCAGCTTGGCCACCATCATCAACTTCAAACTGGCCATGTCCATCATCCATTCCTACTTGGACATCATCATCAACTTCAACCAAGCCACAATCATCCAACCCAATCAGGTCATTACCAACTCCAACCTGACCTCCATCATCCACTCCAATGTGAACACCATCATTACAATTTTCAGGCATCGCTATCATTTCATCTACAATCTCAATCTGATCGACATCACGAAATAATGGTACAAATGGGATGAAATGATTGGGAACCCAATGTTCATCTGTAAGGTCTTATCGTGTTGAACTCCACATGACCATCACCAGATTGTTATGTTCATGGCATCTTGGCTTAATTAATCTGTGCAGGTGACCTATGACTACTGTGTTCCCAAGTTCTGGATAGACAGAAAACAGCTCTGTTTTCAATACTGAGGCAATAGCAAATAATTGCCAGATCCCCATATAAGCTGTGGGTTTTGCTATGTCTAACAATTCATTCCTAAATATTCTTCTTATTACAGCCGAAGTTAAGACATCACCTGGGACATACCGTGATGAATACATTGCATACTGCTTTGAAAGCTGTCCAGTTCTATTATTTAATTCCAATCCTGAAGAAAGAAAATCGTCATCCAGATATAAATCTTCATATGTGATCGGTTCTGTTAAAATTCTAACACGAAATTCTTCATGTTGTTCCTCGTTTCCAAAAGCGATGACCGACGCTGATCTTGAAACAATTTCCATCACCTGTGATACAAACTGGCAAGCTATTATAATCAGGCATATCCTTTGGAATTAATTTGATGGCATCTGCATCAACATAAAGAGGTAGCTCTGTTAAATCTACATTTAGTAAAGGACTTGGTTGTGGTATGCCATTCATTTCAAATAAGAAGTGAGAAATTATGATTTTCAATTCTTCATAGGTCTCAGCAGCTGCAATATCTGCAAGCATATCAGCAAATAAGAAAAAGAAGGGAAACGGGGAATGTGTCAAAGAGACAACGACCCTAAGGGGAGCAATAACAACTCAAAGCCACCATAAGATCTTCAATGAACGGTGAGGAAACCCCACATCCAACGGTAGGTCGGAGTTGGCCCCTAAATAAAAGAGTAATCAAGTTCAGCGAAATAAGCATCTTCCTAGACTCCGATAGACATAAAGTGAACTAACTAGAAAACAGACAAGACACACGAAGGCTTAATAAATTTCCTGACTTAGGACAGGCGCAAACCTGCTGCGGCGGGGTTAAACTAGTTTTATTGGGTCCAAACCTTCCCCCTATAGCCAATATGATAAATAAAAAAACGATCGTAACAACAGTAAAATTCAGTTGGCAACAGGACTGAGTCAACTGTGAAAAATGAAACTGAAAGAACTAAATATACGGACATAAACATGAAATCAGCAAAGTATTGTTTTCTACTTTTATGAACACCTGCCTGACAAAGGCCCCCATCGATGTCCAATGTTACCTTTTCCTTGCCAGATATCTTGGATTCTGTTTCATCCTCTTGGTCATTCTCTTCTTTTTTGCTACCTTCACCTCCTGATTTTTCGGATCTTTTCTTTCCTTTCTCTCCCTTTGGTTTCTTTTCACTACAGGTCTCAGATTTGGTTTCAATCAAGCCTAGGAATGGATTCTGCCTTTTCTTGCCAGTTTTCAGATCAACTTGTGTCCAGTCTTCTGTGTATTGATAATTTTCACATTGTGTTTCCTTTCGAGTTTCAGTTAAACAGAAAGTACAAAAACATGACAATGGCCTTGTCAGTAATTGCAATGGTAAGAAATTGTTGCAAGACTTTATTGCGTGAATTTTCCCTGTACCTGGTAATGTCGTTGCTTTTGTTTCTCTTTTGCGGTCTATTTTTTCAATAAGAAAAAATGTTCTTAAATTATGTGTGCACCCATTATTGGTAGGTTCTCTTGACAAATTTTCACTACAATACCTGTGCATCTCTGCCGGGCAGGATATCACTGTTTGCCTGGCTTTTACTGCTCTTGTTATTGCAGATTTTATAACTCCTGTACACGCATCAGCAGGTCCTTTTCCATTTCTGCTTCCAAAAAAGTGTCGTTCTATGACACAACCTAATTCTTTGCTAGTTGCAGATATTGTTTCAAAGGCATTTTTTCCCTTGTACTGTCCTGCACAGCCATCAGAGAACTGCACATACCTATCAATCGTTAATCCTCTCTTTTTGGTCAAATGTTCATTAGCAGTTACTATGAACTGCTTCACTGCATGGAAATCATGCTTTAGATCTGCTGCCAGCATTACCAAGTCTTCCTTGACAGTGCTATTACAATTTTGGCACTGGTAATAACATATAGTTGGGTGTATTGTTACTTGTTCTGCAGCCCAATGGGCTGACTGGGCTTTATCCTGGTAAAAACATTTATAGTTTTGTCCAAAGTCCAGAACCATTACAACCATGTTTGGTATCAAATTTGAAGTAATAAAACTAAACTGTCTATGTTGCCATGTTGCAATAAACAAATGTATGGAAAGTTCATGTAGTTCCTTTTTCAACTCTGCGATCAAGTCAGCTCCACTTCCGCTTACACTTACAAGGCCTTTTTTAGTTGTCATCTTACATGTACTTCCAACTTTTTTGTAATGGTTTCCCATTTGTACCATGTAAATATTAAATTTCGTTCTTGTATCTGCTGTACTTTATCATCTATTCTCTCAACTCCACAGTGGGAACACTCTCTAAAAATACATTCTCTTTTATTGAACAAGGCACCATTAATCTTCGGACATAATGTCTGATTAACTGCTTCATATTTGTCATTCGGAAACTCTTTAATTGCTGACTTTAAAACTCTTAATTTCATGGATACGTTTGCACAGTATTCACAAATACATTGCTTTAATGGTGTATTGCCATAAGTTTTAACGTTTTTGGGTTTAAGAGCACAAAATTTACTCAATCCAATCTTTTCCTCATTGTTTTGATTTTTAAAATCTTCATAAGTTTGTTTCAAAGTTTTTTCTAAAGTGTAAGTACTCTTTCCTCGACTAACTTTGTGAACATCAGGTAAAACTGTTGATGATTCTGGTTTAACATAAAAATCTTTAACTTTTTCTACTGTGCATTGTGCTATCTCATCTTTCCTATTCACCCAAACTTGATCAGAGTCCAGTTTTGAAACTTTCTGTAAATATTGGTATCTTATTCCAGTGTCTCTACTCATTGCTCTCAGTGATGCATATGAATCTTTCAGCATGTCTACAAATTTTCTCCTGAACTTTTTTCCCTCCTTTTCTTGTCTTTACTTGATTTTTCAGCAATTCTTTTTATTTTGTCGTTTTCTTTTAAACCACAATGTATTCCTCTGTTGATCAAAGCGGCTCTTTTCCTTGGCGATGCTCTAATAATAAGACCTCTTAAAATACCTGCATATCTCCCTGCCTCTTTTGGAATGGAACGTCTGGCTCTTGACAGTGCTTTGCGTTCTGCCTCTGGTGAAGTGAAAGTAGTTGCTATACTGCAGGATTGCTCATTAATGTCTTCAGTTATTTTATCATTAGTGACTTTGTCCTTTGTTGTTTTTCTTTCTCTATCATACTCTTTTATGCGTCTCTTTTTTTGCGAACTTAAATTTTGCCTCGACTCTCTTTTCTTAATCCGCCAGTATTCCCTTTGAATTGCCACCTCTCTTCTAGTCTTTACATTTATCTTCCTGCTTAAGGGGACAGTTGTTCCGTGTTTCTCTTTCATTTTATCTCTGTATTTTTTGGATCTTATCCTAGATTTTTCTCTATCAACTAATATTTGTTGTTCACTTCTGCTTTCTCTATATAACTTGGAACGGAGTTTGTTGGACTCCAAATACCTACAAAATACTTGTGATGTTAAAATTTGAGTCTATGTGATTTAACTTCAATAAGAGATTGTTTCAAGGAATGTGTAACTTATATAAGAGAGTTGACTGTTGTCAAAGTATTTGACATTATCAACATATTTTTCTCATATTATTGTTATGTTATGTATATCATGTAGATTGTCTTTGTTGATTTATTAGAAATTGTTATATTTCTGCTGTTATAATTGTTAGTTCTTTGTGAAGTATGTGTCTGTTGCTTAGTTTATTTGTCAAGGTGATGGCAAAAGCTCTCCCTGGCTGTATCCAGGTGAGCTAAAAATACTTTCTTTGGTTTAGGTGGCCTAATATTAATCAGGAGCCTTACGACTATCCAAGACGCATCTACGGACAGAATATTATTCCTTTAAGAATGTTAAGCATTGTAGTAACTTTGTCCTGGACTATTACATTAACTTTAACCTAAGTCACTCATGCATGAAATGTATGTAGGTCAAGGTGACCTAATTTTTATATGGAGCTTTGTGACAAGACTCATTCCTCCAAGAGAATCTAGACTCTTACAAACAAGAGGCTCTCAAGAGCCTGTATCACTCACCTTGGCCACGACTGACATACGCCGTTAAAATAATCCCAATGTCTTTGAAAATATTTTCTCATTTGGTCCAATGTTAAAACCATGATCCCCACTGGCGACCATCTTGGATATCGCGCAGATCTGAAAAAAAAACTTTTTTGCAGGGGACCATCTAAGGACTATTGTGGCGAAGTTTGGTTTTTATTGGCCAAGCAGTTTCAGAGGAGAAGATCTTTGAAAGTATTTTCTCATTTGGTCCAATGTTAAAACTATGATCCCCGCTGGCGGCCATCTTAGATATAGCATGGATCTAAAAAAAAAACACTTTTTGGCAGGGGACCATCTAAGGACTATTGTGGCCAGGTTTGGTTCCAATTGGCCCAGTAGTTTCAGAAGAGAAGATCTTAGAATGAAAAGTTTACGCCCGACGGACAGAAGCAAAGTGATGGCAAAAGCTCACCCTGGATATAGCCAGATCAGCTAAAAACTTTAACTTAATTATTTGATGCATGAAATGAAGATAAAAAGTGAACAGAAGAAGAACAACAGAAAGACTTACTGCTTGTATCTATTTTTGTCCAATTTCAGATTATCTCTGTATTCCTTTTGTTTTTCTGCTGGTGTTTTCTTCTTTTTTTTGTACAGGAGTAGGTCTTATTCGTAAGTTAAACCTATGGGAAAAGTAATTTTTATTATAAACAATGCATACCAACTGAAGTATTTTCAAAATTTCAGCCGAGACCAAATCTCATGCCCAGAAAACAAAAGTTCTGTGTCTAACAAAGACATTTTTTGTCAGTCATCACATGTACATATACCACACTTCAGCACCTCTGATTTCTGAAACTGACACTTTAATTGCATGTGTATTCTTATCAAATCCCTTCATTTATTAAAGACATACTAGTAATTTGCGAGTACAGGTTAAAATTGATGCTCTTGTTACCTCAAATTATTTGTGATGATTGACAGGTTTGACACAATAATTTTTCTGGTCAATCATCATGCAGGTAACAGACCCCAACACTTCCATAGTACAATAAAGATTAGAACTGATATGGCTTAGTTTGTTTCGATAGCTATGATTAAATTCCTTTGTTAAAATAATACACTATGTACTGTCAACTTTCACATTTATAATACTGCTTTCTCTCGACATATGTGATGTTGGAATATAAGACCCAATATTAGTATTTTATCAATCATCACATGCAAACCAGACTTCAGCATCTTTGACAAACAGTGAAAAGAGGACATAAAACAATGTGATAATTTTATAACCAGGAAAAAAATTACAGATCTATCAAAGCAAAAAAATTTGAATATCAGTGTAGCATCCAAGTCTTGCTTTCTACAAACATGTGTGATGTTGGACAAAGAATTATCCTTCTCAATCATCACAAATGTATCATATTCATCATTTTTGATGTACAGTGCAACCCAGACTTCAAACCCCCATAGCTTTTTCATAGTTATAGTTATGCTGTATATTGTTTATTCATTTCTGAATAGTTTTGGGACTAAATCCAACATTTAATTCTTTGTTCTCGTACATATGTGATGTTGGACATGATACAAACAACACTTTTATGGTCAATCATCACATAAGTATTAGACTTCAGCACATATTGCATCCTGTGAAACAGTGACTTGGCATTTTTTGGATTATTGAACAGCTATATTTTATCTCATTAACATGTTATGATATATAATTTTTGACTTTCAGTTTAAAATTTAAGGTACCGTTCTATCAACACATGTGTTGTCGGACATGTCAATCATCAAAAGCATACCCCTTTTATACAACTTTAATACTACCCAAGTGAAAAAGAAACCTAAAATGTGCTAGGCTTTTCAAAAATTATGAATAATTTCATTGATGTACCAAAATGATTCCTGATTATCATTTTAACTTTAATTGACATTTATGTCACATATGTGATGTTGGATATATGTTACCCACCTATTTTGTTAGTCACTCATCACATATGTACCCAACCTCAGTACCCATTGTATACCGTGAAACAGACACTTTAAATAACTTTGTCTTTTAACAGTTGTGATCCCTTTAACTGATTACATTATGAAATCATTTTAGAATTCACTTTGAAATTTAATGGCAATGTGCACTCATAACATACATGTTGTTGGACATGTCAATCATCACACAAATACTGACTTTGCAATTTTAATTTGAAATGAAACAGATGTACTTTATCTAGGTTAGGCTTTGTGTGAATTGTGAANTGATGTTGGACATATGTTACTACCAACTTTTCTAGTCAAACATCACATGCATATCTGACTTCAATGCCTATTGTATACAATGGAAGAGACAATTGCGAAATAGCTTAGTCTATTTGATAGATATTATTTATTTTGATGATTATATCTCGAAATAAATTTGGGTCATTCGTTTACAATTTATCGAATTGATCTTTCATAACATATTACGTGTTTGACATGTCAATCATAACATATGTACCTGACTTCAGCATCTTTATATATCAAGTAAAAAAGATATTGTAATGGGTTGGACTTCGTACCAATATAAATTTATTCTAATTGTAAGAGAATTAATTTTGGACAATATTGGCTAATTATGTACAGTCCTTGTCTCTTACAACCTACGTGATGGTGGACATGTCACCATGTGCAACTAGTGTATGTCAAACATGTTGTATGTTACAACATTATCCCTAATTAATGTGTATTTTTTAAATATAATGCATGTTTGGTTGTTCAAATTAATATCAAATGAATTTTAAGTTACAAAAACACCTTGGAAATGTTTTTCAGATGTAAATGTCCGAGATTTTTTCGTTTTAGAAACATACATAGTGATTGACGGTCATTTTCCGTGTCCATAATTACAAACATTCTTTTTTTTCGTTCGTTTTCTGTCATTTATATCTTCAGGAATGACAAGCGTATCAATGTTGTTTTGCGGTCTATCAGCGCTTCAAATGAAGTCAAAGGTAAACTTCAACAATACCACATTTAATTCTGTGCTGTTGAAATCAAAACGATCGTACGTTTTCCTATATACGTGATGACAGTCATTATTTATTGACGGAAAACTTACCGACGCATACTGTCCTTTCCCTCCATTATCACAATTCTGTCTTGTGTACTACGTCATCAGATTATGGTATTCTTTCTCAATCCAAAGACCACAAACTCGGAAACCCGTAAAACAAAGTGAACTACAACGGCCATTAGTAACGTTACGTGCTGACTTGTCAGATTGACGGAAATCAACATTATTTGCGGATTGACATTTAAATTGCAACGTGAAGCAAGCAATAAACAATAAAAGAAAGCTTATTATACACATTTTCATGATAATTTTATTTTAAAAATACATTTTTTGTCCTGGTCTCACCCAGAGTTTCTTTGCAATAGTAAGCTGAGTTTGGCCCTTTCTTTGACGGAATATCATCACGTTTGTAATAGTTTTTATTAACCCTCCTTGCAGGCAGNTTTTTTTTGCTGAATTTAGATATATAAAACAACAAAACTGACACATTTGTAGTGCCCAAGTATTTAACAAAATACAAATCTTTCAACATTCTAAACATCAGTGCAAGTTATGTCACAATTTTTCATGTAAAAATAGCTAGTATCAGTAAATGTAAATCAGCTTAATTGTACTTTATCATGGTCCAAATATTATCAGATTGTTTTAGCTATCTCTTTACAACTCCCTGATTCACCTGAACCACAAAACAACAACACCAAGTTCACCTGATCAACAAATTGCATATTTCAAAATAAACACTTGTATTGATCTCCTTTATTGTGGAAATGCTCATATATACAAAAATCTTTCTTGAAAAAACAGTTTACGGTAGGGGTATAAAGCCTTTGACATGATATGGAAATTTGGACTTTTAGATAAAATGGTTAAACTTGGTATTAGAGGTAATATGCTTGCATTGGTTAATAGCTTCCTGACAGAAAGAACTATTCAAGTTAAGATAAACAGTACGTATTCAGAAATGTTAGTTGTACAAAATGGTACACCCCAAGGAAGTTGTATAAACCCACATTATTCAATATAATGGTCAATGATTTAGCTCACAGTATAAAATACAGTTCCATATCACAGTGCAATATGGCTATCGGGTATAAACCTACAATTTGTACAGAATAGAATACAAGAAGATTTGAATAGTATTAATCATTGGTGTGAAAAATCAGGTTTTCTATTATCGCCGCAGAAAACCGTAGCCATAATATTCACAAGAAAAAAGAAAATGGGAAAATTGTTATTAAAAATTGGTAATCATGTACTGACTGTAGTAAAAGAAGTAAAGTTTCTTGGTATGATATTAGATGACAAATTGACATGGGTAAAACATTTACAGTATATTCAATCAAGATGTAGTAAAGTTATTAATTGCATGAAGGTCTTAACTGGTACAAAATGGGGAGCTAATAGCTTCACTCTTCGAAATATATATATTGCATTAATAAGATCTAAAATGGACTACGGATGTGAAATATATAATACAGCTTCACATTCCGCAAAAAAATATTAGATAAAATACAAAGCCAAGCTTTAAGAATATGTACAGGAGCATATAAAAATGTATCTACCAGTAGCCTACAAGTAGAAATGGGAGACCCCCCATTAGAGGAGCGTCGAAAATCTCTAATTGCGAAGTCGTATTTAAATATAATGAGCCATAATAATAATCATCCCACAAAACAGAGTTTACATAATGTTGCCTCATATTTATATTACAAAAACTTCATAAAGGAAAAACAAAAACCATATTATTTTGTTGCTAATAACGTCCTACAGGAACATCATATTGACCCATCTACTGTATACCAATATACCCAGTTCCCCACCCCTCCATGGCTTCTCCATAAACCTATAGTACGTACACAACTTACAGATATTATTACCAAAAAAGAACTTCCCCATTTAATAAAAAGTGAGACCAATATATTAATTGATGCCCAATACTCACAATGCTTAAAGATATACACTGATGGATCAAAAGATCCTGAAAAAAATTTAAGTAGTTGTGGACTNTCAAATTATGCTTCTATATTCACATGTGAACTTGTTGCAATTTACTTAGCTTTATGTTGGGTAGAAGATTTTAAACCTCTAAATGTAGTGCTCTTCGTGGACTCGCTCTCGGCTCTACAAGACATTTCGGGTAGTATATTTAAAATCAAGAATCAAATTATTTAATAGAAATATTTAATCCTCTCTCTCTCTCTTGTTATAACAGATTGGGTTTTCTGTTGAAATTCTTTATTACTTATTCTTTGACACAATTTCGTGTGTGCTGTCCAGCTGCGTGTAGTGTGAGGATACACAGATGGCTTGAATCCAGTGCCGTATGTGCTGCCATGTGTGAATCAGCACGCTGCATGGGTGCTGGACAGCATCCACAAAAAGGGAACATGAATATGTTGATTTGCTATGTTATAGACACCCAGCTTGAGTATGTACATAATTAATTCAAATAATGCTTTTTTCTGTCTTGTTCTCCATTTTGTATATATGTTATTGTATATTTTATTGTATTTATTATATATGTCTGCCTCTTGTTACAGTGTATACTGTCTTGAGTGTAAAAAAAAGTCTTGAAATCACAAATAAGACAGCTAAATACAATAAATACCAAAGTTGCAAAAACAACGGTAAATTTCGTTAAAATCATGTTATCTGATTGGTCGAGAGTACTTAAATATATTCTAATTATTTGCTATGTCAGTTTAGGCCTGTATAAAAGTTTATAGAACAGAAATATTTCCTTCTCGCTTTTATAATCGGAACACCTTATATTTCTCCCTGCTATCCATTTAAAACTGATATTTTATATCTAAGCGGTGAACAAGTTATGTGCGATGCAAAAATAAAATGTTTTATTTTGAACAGTTTCTCAATTTATTGTAAAGGTAAACTAATGTATGTATTGAAGTTAAAGAATGAATAAACATGATGTTATTTCACGTCTCTGCACAACAATTTCATTTTAAAGAAAAATTAAGGGGAATTACATTTAGGTTATATCTTGTCAGAAAGATCGAAAAATACAGTCGAAAAAATATTGGCAGTTTTTTTAACTAGAAAATAAAAATGGGGGTAATAAAATTACCGCACAGAGTTGTAAGAGTCGAAGTCCATGAGACAAAAAGACAAATCAGGTGGAAAAAATTAAATGTTTTGAAAGAAAATGAACGGGATTAAAAGTAAAAAAAAAGAATTCAATTTTTGCATATGGGTATTTCGACAACTAATGTTTCTCACATAAAATCAAAACATTTGGAAGAACACAAATAAAAAAATAGAGACAAAAATACTCAAAAAGATATAATTGAAAGGCAAATTTTGTGCACAACGGAGATACTCTATGATTTTACAATATTTTATAAAATTAAGATATTGTAGTTTTAAAAAAAAACGTTTTTTCGGGTCAGAACAGAAAGAAACGACCACTCGGTTGGAACATTGGTATTTTATTATTAAGTGAACAAAAGCAAACTACAAAAATTCACAGCAACATTGGCACTCAATTATTTATACTACTGCAACTATCCCACAGCTGATATACATACTCAAAACTCATTACATTTTGAAACTTGCTTTATCTGTAAGTATTGTTTGAAACTGACACTATGGAGTATCTCTCTCGTGTAAACCTCTGCCCTTAGTTGATTTTGGCTTTTCATTTAGATGTTATTGGTTACCGGTATTTATTCTTCTGTATACTCGAAATGTTTTGATCTTCACTGGAATACAGTAAATAGCCAAGTTGCATAAAAACGGTTAATATGGTTATGCTGTACAAGTGTTTCAAGGAGTAACCTCTCATCAGCAGCATTAAAATCAAACAATATGGAAAGCCATAATCCAAAAGTAGTTAAAATAGAAGTACTCATTACCAAAAATATCGAAATAGGAAGCCAATGAAATACATACAATGTCGAAATAACAATCTGCACTAAATTTACATAAACGTTTGCATTTAGTTATTAATTTATTCTTTGTCTATGCCTTTCTTGATCCACCGTTATTCCTCGAGGGTTTTCACTAATCAGGTAGCCAGTATTCCTTGCTACCCTAAACCCCGCTTATATATTTAAAACTTGCAATGTATAGATATTTAAAACTAAGAATCGTGTACATTCCTGGACACTTATATGCCATGCAGAAAAAAAACAATGATCATGCAAGATGGACTATGTGAGATGTGACTGATATAAAAAAATTCTCATCTTTATTGCGTTAAGCATAACAATATCTATAGCAAAATGACAAAGAATACTACTGTGACAAAAATGACGGAGAATAATCAATAATGTAAATAGTTTCAAATAAAAATACAAACGAATTTTCAACCAACAATGTGTGACCTCAGCTTCCATGCTGAGTTCAGAAAATTACAAAATTTCTTCATTAAACTTTTTTCAATTACATGACATTAGACGTTTTAATTTATGAATATTTTGGCCCTGAACAATACTTGTTTGGCAAAAAAGCAATACCTCAATGTTCTATATGCAGGGCAAGACAAAACAAAATGATATTCATTTTCAACAGCGTTCAAATTACAACAGCTGCATAAGCGTACATATGTAAGTCTCTATATATTTATCATAACTATTATTGTGTTCTAATTTGTTCACTCAAATAAAAATAGTTTTTTAAATTGAACAACACCTTATATAGGCACAGCTCGCATAGACAGTACAGTACAATGAGGCCATTTATTCATTTTTTAAAAGTTCCTGTTTCAAATCATAGTTACATGTATATCCCCATGTCATTACAATGTACATTGTGCATTAATTCTCATTTTCATAATTTAGGGGCCAATTTTCGAAAGAAACCGATCTGATTTATGAAGAACTTCAATTATACATCAGCCATAGGATCGTGATATAAATCAGTATAACCCATCGGAAGTTATGACTACTTCTGAGAAATCACAAACATTTAGTTTGACGCAATCAAAGTGATCAGCTGTAACAATATATTAGTTCCTACCTGAAAAAGTATCCCATGGATAGAATTTAAGTAGATTTTTTTATCCTACCGGAAAAATTTTTTCACGATATTTTTTCCTCTTCACGAAATATTTTCCTCCAGGAGGATAATATTTTATGAAAAGGATAAATTTTCGTAGCAAACATATTATCCTACAGGACAAAAAATACACTGAAATTCTATCCATGGGATACCTCTATGGGCAAGACAAAAACTTGTGGTAAGTTTTTATTTCTACAGAAAAATGCCACATGTTCTTCAGAANGTGTCATTACACCAAATTTATATATAATTTATTTTCTGTAAAACATTTCATACAACCAATTGGCAAATTATATTGAGAAAAAATAGAACATATGAAAACCAAACGTAGCGGTTCATATTTTATTTATTAAATAAACATTTTAGCATAATAAATTGACAATCAGATGTTATTTTTCCTAACAAGAATAGTCCTTTAAAAGGTAAAATTTTAAAGGGAGATAATAAGATATACACTTTTAGGAAACCAAACTAAAAAAGAAATCTTTGGGATTATATTGTTTTATATGGATATAATTCTTGTGAAATTTTATCCTTTGAGGAAGAATTTTTGTAAAATCTTATCCTCTAGAACATTTTCTGATAGGATAAGCAAGTACTAATAGGTTAAACTAAAATATTTCACCATCAGTTAACTTGTAATATAACCTGTTTTCAACAATCATAAAAGTTTCAGATATCTTCAGTATAGCTTTTTTTTATTTAAACTCAAGCTTGCTGTGAATTTTTGGTATTTAGGTACTTGATCAACCTGTTATACTCTTTTCCGTTTATTTTTTTGTAATTGTGTTGTGTTGTTTTGATTCTTATCATAAATCATCGTGGTAATTAATACCATAATTGTATTCATATAAACATTTAAAGGAACAAGATTTAATAGGGATAATATCTTCCCATGAAATTTTATCCTAGAGGATATAATTGAGAGAGACAGGTGAAGATTTTTTATCCTACGGGATACTTTTTCGGGTATATTTTATCTTAAAGGATATTTTTTTTCATTTGATATTTTATCCTAACATAAGATAAAATACAGGTAAGATGGATATTATTTCTACAGAAATAATTTCCATAAGCTACTGAAATAATATCCCACGGGATAATTTTTTGGTATAATTTTATCTTGTAGGACATTATTTATTGGGGATATTATTTATGATTACAACTTTATTGTACTGCATGCGAACCTCGAATGGTATAATATCACATTACCGATTCAAGCAACAGACAAAAATTCTCGCCATGCTCGGAGGCCGGAGGGGTGAGCTTATACAGACACACCAAGTCCAAGTGTGATAACTAATTTGAAGCGAAGGAAAGACGATATACATTCGTAAAAATTATTTCCATGCTTAAAATGTCATGAAATAAATATTCTATACTATAATAATAATTTATATAATTATTGCGCCCCACAACGATTCTTTATATACGATTTTTTAACACCAAAAGTCCAACGAGTTCGTGGTGTAGTATGTAAGATAGAAACGACCCTGGTTGGAATCTCACTATGGACAATGTAATTTTCAACGTTTTAAAATCTTCATCTTTAAAAAATTTATGGAAAATAAATCGTAAACTTTTACTAAGTCCAAAACACCTGAGCAGTTCTCAAAACCTGGCCTTGACAAAAACAGTAAATATCCATTGTTCTAACTGGGGTGAGATTGCTGGGGTGATCCGACTCAGATCACCCCGGTTAGAACAAAGGAGCTGGGATGTAAGTACCATTACATGTTCAGCACCATTAATATATTTTTTATTGTTTTGTTTGAGTAATGTTGACTAGATCAAGTGGAATGGGTAACCTCTGAACAGCAGCATATGAACGAAATAATATAGAAAGCCATCATCCAAAAATAGTCAGAAAGAAGTGCACATTACCAAATATATTGAAATAGGGAATCTGCCAAATTTATAGAAATAGGAAGCCAAATCCAGTACCAAGGACATCCACCGAGTGCCAATACGTTGTATTACTGTGCTTATCCAAATTGCTTTTACCTCTTTCAATTGGTATTGTGCTACCAATCTACCATATTGGTAACACAATTGAAGAGAAAGAAGTATAAGATTGCTGAACCAATCTTACTGTTTTGCAACTCAATTGTAAGAATTTTGATTGAAACAAATAATATCTGTAATACGGAAGGTAAACCCTCCATTTTTATGTTCTATTCGAGTTAAATAAACTTTATCAAATGTTCTTGCTGATGAAAAAATCTATGTTTTCGTGTACCTTATGGAATTATACACTAAATATAAATTTGTAACTGTAAATTCTCTGCGTTTACGTACTACGTTGGTAATATCGACTTAAGCAATGTGCTTGATATATACTCAACAAAAAAGTTAAGGACCATGGTATTTTCATTTCTATTACAAATGTATTACGTTTTACAACACAGTTTAATTTGATCAAATTATGCAAAAGCCAACCAGTCTTGGGACCTTGTGTCTGATGTTTTCGAAACTGTCAGGTTAGACATTTGAAAAAAGTCTATGGGGTCAACGTTCATGCATCCTCGGAGAGCAAAAATTTCTGAAATTTGCATTTTCACTCAAAAAATTTATCCGCCTTCAAAAAAAATCAATTTTCTGTCAGGAACCGATAAAATGATCCTTTTGCTGTGTTTTGATGATTCAAACGACGCTGTTACGTCAAAATGTTTATTCTAAGCACCATACCCTTCCAAATTTTGAAAATGACCTAAACAAGAGTGGAAATTCTTGTATGGGACAAAATGGGTACCCATATGTGAGTGCCCATTTCTTTGCCACTTTTCGACAGTTTTTACTGAATCGAAGTCTGCAGAGAGTTAAAAGATTAAACAACTCGATAAAATTGTCAAAATCATGATTTTTTATTCTCAAAAATGGGAATTTTTGAAAAGTTGAAAATTTCAGAAAATTTTCATAATGGTAAGTGTAAACACTGTGTAAAATTTTATGTTGATCGGATCAGCGGTTTTGCCCATGCTTCAACACGAAAATAAAGATACCTGAATTTAAATGAATATGGTCCTTAACTTTTTTTTGTTGAGTATGTATAGGTACTTTTTTCATGTTATTTTGGAATGAAATGGAATTTTCTGTTATCTCCAAATTTTATTCAGACCACCTGTTTGTGCATCCCGCATTTTATTACTATATTATGCCAAGCTCTCCTCCAATTGACTCGATGAGTGCCCTGTGGTTGTTTATAAGTTGTGACTGTCTTTGCAAGTCTTTTTGTCGGGAAACGGATAGCGACTGTAAAAAGCTATTTGCCAGTTATTTTTATATAAAATGACAATCCCTCATCCATGAACAAAAGTGAAAGATACATGGATGTGGCATTGTCCGATATCTATAAATGGATTTCGCTCAAACTGGTGCTTTTGCAATGGGTAAAAAAAACTATAGACAAAAAATTACTTTTGATATGGCCAGTAAAACAATTAAATTTTAGACTGAAGAATAGCTATGGGGCATAACGATTGAATTTGAGTTTAATTTCAATTCAAATTATTTCAACAATAGAATTAGAAAGTGTTTACTCCATCATACGGGATATATATATATCTCAATTCATACGATTCCCAAGCGTTTGTTCTACTCTTGACGACTTTAATTATCACATCAAAACTTTTACAACAAGGTTACAGATTTCATGAATTATTAAATACCTTTAAGAAGTTTTACAGAAGCTATGAACATTTGATATCTAAGTATGACGTGACTCGCAAACAGCTGATTACAAATGACATTTCATGGAAATGTAAAAAATGTCAGAAACTCATAAAAAAATCCAGCAAAACTGGGACGTAACTTACATGCTTGATGTACTAGTGGATATCGACGGGATATTCTACATAAATACATTAAACTGGCTTTGTTTTACCAGTAGTGTTTTATCAGCAGACTAGGCTTCTTGAGCACGCCGACAGTTGAGCGGCGAGCACCCCTTGACCCATCTTTCAAAATTATGTATTGTAATTTTCTCTCCTTTCAAGATTCATGGAGTTTATAGTAGTCTACCTATACTGTGTTTTATTCGTATGTTTATTATACTATAGGGAAACGGGACAGATAAAGGGGAGGTTTTGGTACCCATAAACCGGTTTGACCCTACCGCTGGCTTTTGCTAGTGCCGGTACCAAGTCCGGCTGTCCCGAGTTCCTATCGTTGTTTACGTTTGTCTTTTGTCTTGTATGTGTTTTCCTGTGTAGTTCTCCGGCGGATTATGCCATTTAAATTTTCAGCCATTGTAGATGTTTCCTGTTGTCCCTTTTATTTCGTGTATTTTAAGAGAGATGACACTTTAATAACATACTGAACTGAACTGCATAATAAGTGAGGTCAAATAAAAATACGTCGCTTTTTCAAATCTCTTTTTATATCGTGCCATCTTCCCAAATTAAGTGTTTTTAGTCGATGTCCATCCCCACAAACCATTGACAGATTATATTTCCTGGGCGGCTACTTTACAGCAGACGCGATGAAGTAGGGTCATTAAGGCGAAAATTTTGTTCCTATGCTGGGTCATTTTCAGGATATGCTCAAATTTTGTCAATTATCGTGTAAAATGGTCTCTGGTACAAATAATATTAAAAAAAATAATATATATGCCACACTTTTTTCTTACTTATTAGCAGTTGAACATGGCTGTAAACAGTCTGTAATGTCCATTGTAGCTATTTTACAGTGTTTGAGAGATGGTACTATTCAACGGACGCCAAGAAACAAAACCTTTTTTTTGTTGTGAGTGTAAAAACATTTTCCCTGACAAATGGCAGTTAGTTTATTTTGGTTCTTGAGGTCCTACACAACATATTTTAACAAAAACCTTCAAAAATTGCCAAAATCCGTCAAAATTCTATTCAAGTGACAATTTCAATAGCTGAATCTTTTATTCAAATGTATTCAAATGCATTTGAATTATTTTGTTCTGATAGTGTATATCTCAGATGACCTGTTAAAACAGTTTTCGAAAAAATTTAATGCATTCGCAAAATTACAATGCTAAAAGAAATAAATTCATGGGGAAATGGCCATACATCTTTATTGGCCAATAAAATCCATCGAAACTGAAAAAGTTTGATTTTTATTGATTCGTGCGGTTAATTTGATCAAGAGAAGTAGCACAGAAAAATAAATGACATCTGTCAAATATAAACTTATTTCCTTTTTATCTAATCTCTTAAGTTAGGAGCCTCACTTATCAATATCCCCATGGACTGCGTATAAATTTGTTCTCGTCGATTATGTTACTTTTATTGCAAAAAAGAGTATGCCCTTATTGTAAAATCTAAATGCTCTTATTTTGGTCTTATTGACTCAAGTAAATGTGTAAGGTATAAAAAATCTATTTGAATGTTCTTGTGGAGTAAAACTGGCCATGGCTTAATCAAATGTGTTAATTATGAAAAGAATCTATTTTATTGCTCTGTCTAAATAAAATGTTTTTGGAATTTGATTCTCTTTATCAATATACCATTTTAGTAATTGTCAGAAGCAGAGACGTGTCGGGTACATCAAAACTCTATATAATATTCTCCTTGAATAATGTTCTCTAAATGTTTGAGATGTTTAAAATCTCTATTTAAATGTTATGTATTGGTAATTTGCACGTGGTAATTTGCCTTTAACGAAATATGCAGAGTATGTAAAATCTCTATCAGGTTAGATGAACTAAATTAAACAATTAAAAAACAAAGGATAACCGTAAACGCCTACTATGGCCGAAAATTACAATTACAGGCCACAACAAAGGGACTGCACTAGCAAACGAAAACAAACATAAACATCGATAGAAACTCGGAAAAGCCGAACTCGGTACCAAGCTAAAGATAGCAGTAGGGTTAAACCGGATTTTGGCCACCAAATGCTCCCTTTTCCCAACCCCATTTTCCTATAGTATAACAAACATAAGGGATATAACCCAATACAGATAAACTATGAACTCAAAGACCATTATCTATAACAAAAAGAATGCGACAATATGGCATTTAGAAAGATTTATTTTCCTTGATTTGGTCCTATTCATTTGTTTATTTATTTCAAGATTATCTTTAATCGAAAAATGGTCGCGATTCAAATCCAAAACTATAGCTTTCTATGCCTAAAAAGTCATTTAAAATTAATCATCTGCCCGGAGGAGCCAAGTCTGTTTATAAAACGTTGTCGCGCTACGGAAGAAAACTTCCCAAATGGTTTGTTAAGGATCATATATTTTAGTAGACAACGGCAGTATCAGTGAGAAGCCTGGTCATTGGATCCCAAAGCCAATTTAAAGGTCCTGTCCATGTCCCCTATGACGTAAAGAATGTATGTTACATCCCAATTTTTCTTCTTTTTTCAGTTTCTTGCATTTCAACACCATTTTCGTATTTAAAAGCGAGAATGAGAAATGCCATTAGTAATAAGTTCATATCTTTCATAAAACTTCTTTGATTCAACAATTCGTGAAATCTGTAAACCTCTTGTAAAAGTTTGGCTGATATAGTAAGGTTACGTTCATTGAAATAGTCAGGGTAAAACGAACGCATGCGAAAAGTACCAGTTGAGATATATGTACCCCGTAGGATGGGGGCTAGAGGAACGTAGTCGTCAAGAAAAGGGGGGTTAGTAATAGTGAAATCAAAATCATCCATTTATCTAAAATTGTAGTTTTATTTTACCAGAGTCAATGCAGTTAGATGTAGAAAAATGCAGGAATCACTGTTAGCTCTATGAAGCTTCAGTTTCATTTGGTAAATGATGTCTGCATAATCTAATTAACAACTGCACCAAGTCGCATGATACGCCCGTCGTCACTCAATCAAAACTTTCAGTGATTTATGTAAGTTGTCAATTTAAAAAGCACCTATAAATGGTTAATAAAATTTGATATTTGTTTAGTAAATATCACTACAAAAATTGAAATCAATTGACCAAAGGGTTGTCTAGGGCGTGACATGTCTAGGACAATGCCTTAAAATTTACTATTAAAGTGACATAAAGTAAGATCAAAATTTCACGAAAAAGTATACAGATCGTCAAGCCATTATATACCTAATACCTCTACATAGTTCGACGTGAATTGGCCTAAGTAAGGGCTGTCATATTTCGGTATACGGATTTCCAATATTTTGATTTTCTCTGCACTGAAAGACATTAGTTGTCAAAATGTGCATATGCAGAATCCAAATTAACAGCAACTTCGGTATTATGTTATTTATGAAACGGACAATCGGGCATCGGAATACCATAATACGCCCGTCAGTAGACGGACGTACAAAAACTTGGTATTTGTAAATCGTAAGGATATCGTCAATATATCTGCTGTTATCATTGAAAATAGGAATAAGCCAATCACTCTTTAGTATGGTTCTATCTTTTTTTCACGAAGTCCTGTTGATAAACAATGTTGCGAAAACGAACAAAAATGTTAGCCAGCATAAGATTGAGTGGATCCATCATATCACATATCCAGGAACGTTTTTCGTGACTAATGTTACACACATGTAGAGAAGAGTCCTTGGTTTTTGTTACAACAAATGATCTGCAGTCCTGAAAATTTAAATCAAATTATTCGGAAGGGCTTTTAAAGTGTAAAAAAATCATAACTGCCAATAAATTAGACTGGTCTCTGTATTGGTTGTAATTTATCTAAAACTTGAATAGAATTTTTTACACTCTAAAAGTAATTTTCACCAAGAGTTGTGATAACTTTTTCAAAGTATTAAATTACAAACCCCTTTATACAAGTGTTATGTTGAAAAAATGCTGTGTTGTGCAGGAAAAGGGGGGAGAGACTGGTTTTCATGGTTCCTGTCTCCCCTTTCCCTCCACAGAGCGGTTAATTCCTGCTTTACTGGTTACATTATTGTTTTACTGGGAAAACTAGCTCTAGACTGATTGATTTTACAGCTGATGGGGTCTTTCGAGGCTGGGCCCTGGTAATAACAAAATATACAGTCAATATTTTATTTCGGGAACCAAACAACAAGTCAATAGATAGAAAGATAGAAGTGTACAGAAAAATATCAAATTTAAATCAATTAAAATCCAAATACTAATTTATCTTTATTCATTAACATTACTTAGAATATTTTATTTATCTTTATGAATTATCTTTATTACTTTATTGATTAACTTTATTACTTTAT